>APFE030985356.1:0-29005 GCA_000404065.3 Pinus taeda
AAATAATAATATATATCATCAAATCTTTATTGAATTTTAATTATCCATTTATTCTTTAATATATATTAAATAATTTGGTGTCTATGAATAGGGTGTTCTAATAAGACACTCCAAGGTGTAAAGGTCACAAGTTGAAAATTTCATGGGCAAAAATCCAGCCTTGTGTTAAGGGTTGGTGCCAAGCCAAGAAATCATCTGAGGACTCACATAAACTAGCAAACAAAAAAATATATTAATTAAAAATTTATGGTGAAGGGAACTCTACTTGAATGGTTCATGAAGCACAATACTTGCTAAGGTTTTGCAAATGGGGTAGCAAGCTAAGTGGGCTTAATTGTGGGGAAAACTCCATAGTTAAGCGCGTTTGAGCCAAAGGCGATCTGGGATGGGTGACCTCCCGGGAAGTCCTGGTTATCAGGTGCAAGCCCCGGAAGTGATGATTGATGCTATGTGATTTATTTCACTAGTTTCAATCCCACTTCTTCACCCCTGTGAGCATCACCCAATGCAATGAGTGCTATGTGGACTATTCAAAAATCATGAGAAATTAGTCAATTACGACTACCTCTCATGGAAATGGTCATAGATGAATGACTTACTTAACGCAGTTGAATCCCAAAAAATGATATCTAATATAATGCATTGTGAAAACCCCCAATACTTAATCCAAAAGAGTAAAGGGAACTCTACTTGAATGTTTCATGAAGCACAATACTTGCTAAGGTTTTGCAAATGGGGTAGCAAGCTACGTGTGCTTGATTGTGGGGAAAACTCCATAGTTAAGCGTGCTTGAGCTAGAGGCAATCTGAGATGGGTGACCTCCCAGGAAGTCCTAGTTATCGGGTGCAAGCCCCAAAAGTGATGATTGACGCTATGTGATTTATTTCACTAGTTTCAGTCCCACTTCTTCACCCCTGTGAGCATCACCCGATGCAATGAGTGTTAAGTGGACTGTTCAAAAATCATGAGAAATTGGTCAATTACGACTACCTCTCATGGAAATGGTCATAGATGAATGACTTACTTAATGCAGTTGAATCCCAAAAAATGATATCTAAGAACTATCAAGTTAACTTAGTTTTGATTTGATTATGAATTAGTTTGTTATTTATGGTTTATATGTTTATGGTATTGGGTAACCCCTAGTCTTAATCAGTGATGAAAATTAATTTGAAAATTTTAAAGACTTAATCAAAGGTCTTCTTGAACAATCATATTATATCTTAGGGTCTACCAGTGAATCGGTGATGAAAATTAATTTGAAAATTTTAAAGACTTAATCAAAGGTCTTCTTGAAAAATCATATTGATATCTTAGGGTCTACCAGTTTCAAACCCTTACTGAGGTTCATCATCATGACAAAGTTGGAGATCAAGATCAACAGATCAAATATTTATAGCAACCCCTACTAAGGTTCATCATCAGGACAAAGTTGGAGAGCAAGATCAACAAATCAAATATTTATAGTAATCCCTACTAAGGTTCATCATCACGACAAAGTTGGAGAGCAAGATCATCAAATATTTATAGCAAAGATGCAATGTTAAATTTTTAACAATCATACAAATAAATATTATAAAATAAAATGGAACATTATAGGAAAAAAATAAAATATTTAAATAAGTAATATAATAATTAATAAATTAATAAACAATTTTTAAACTATCTATAATCAATTTATTAAATTATTTTTATTTATCCGATATTGATATATGACTTTGACAAACATTAATACTTATTAAACATATAAAAATAAGGAGAACACACAAAAATATTTTTTTAGAGAAACATAAACACTAAAGGAGAAGGAAACCAAAGAGTGGAGAAAAACAAAATGGGGCTTAGGAATAAAGGGAAGGGACCCACACACTGATGATCTTCCATCCATCATCCCTATTAGGAGTATTAATTTTCTTCTCAATTTCAATTTCAATGGCTTCTCTTAATTTAGGGCGATGGAAATTTTAAATTAAGAGAAGCCATCTAAATTGAAAAGAGAATTAATATTCCAATAGGGACTATGGATATCGAGTTCATAGGTCTTTTCCCTTTATTCCTAAGTCCCTTATGTTTTGGTTACGTTTCTCTAAAAAATTATTTTCTTGTGTTCTCTCATTTTTATATGTTTATTTTTTTATTTTAACTTGATTTTTATTTATATTAGTTGGTTTTTAAAATCTGATTTTTATTAATTTTTCTATTTTATAAATAATATTATTAATATTAATATTAATATTTAAATGATATAGTTGAATCTTCCATATTAAATGTTATGAATAAGTATTAATGGTATCCAAGTCATATATGAATATTAGATAAAAAAATAAAATAAATAAAATAAATGTAAATAGTTTTAAAATTGATTATTAATTTATTAATTATTTAATTATTTATTTGAATTTTATAACATCCATTTTATTTTATAATATTTATTTTTATGACTGGTAAAAACTTGTTGTTGCATTTCTGTTATAAATATTTGATGTGGATCTTGCTCTCCAACTTTGTCTTGATGGGGTTCGAAACCTTTGACCCTAAGATATCAATGTGAATTTTACAGAAGACCTTTGCTTAAATCATGAATCATCAAAGCCTCCAATCAGAAATTTTAAAGACTCTTAATATCGTAAAATGGTAGCCTAACTAATTGATGGAATCTTGCAATACAATTTCAAGCAAGATAGTGATTTCTTGTTGTTTAAAATGCACTTTTGAATGCATGAATGGATTCAACACCCTAAAAAACCCTTATAGCATTCAAACTTTACAGATTAAACAACTTAAACTTATCATTCTTAAAAATATTTACCAAATTTTGTTCAAAATTGATAAGAAAAAATACTTAGAAAAGAGTCATTTAACTTATTATTTAGACTACACCTTGTAAAATTACATTATGTCAAAGTTATAAATGATACTTAAATTTGGTTAATCAATGATGTTTGTTGCAAGAGAGAGAGATTATCCTATATACAATATTAAACAAAATAAAAATATATGTGATTAAAAGTTAATTGGTTCATAGTTAAGGAATAAATTGAATGTTATAATAGTAGCAAAGATTAAATATGATTATTATTATAATTAGCCTAGATCCATTGTAAGTGATAGGATCAAACCTCTTTTCACTCTAAAAGATGTTTTCATCTCAAGAGATTTGATTCCTCTTGCGCGCTTGGTAGATGCGGAGTTAAGATGAATTTAGGTTGGTTTAATTATTAATTATAATTTTATAAATATAAATGTAATTATTAATTTATGTTTTATTTTATTTTATTTCTACCAAGTCAAAATGTTAAAGATTATAACATCTCTACCATACTGGGATCAAATGTTTATATAGGATTTAAGTTTACTTATGAACCTCAAATATAAAGAAATTTTTTAATAAAAAATTCATTGTATGAAGGGAAATCTTGGATAAAATATAATATTACAATATTTATTACCACCCCCAACCAATAAGAGAAACACTAATTAAAATGTAATATTATTATGTTTACATAGGAGTTAAGTTTACTTATGAACCTCAAATATGAAGAAACCTTTTAATAAAAAATGAATTGTGTGAGGGGAAATCTTGGATAAAATATAATATTACAATATTTATTACCACCCCCAACCAATAAGAGAAACACTAATTAAAATGTAATATTATTACATTTTACCTAATATTTATCGTCACGCCATATTATAGGCATTAGATCTCGATTAAATGAAAGAATGACATATATCCCTCTTACTAAAATGTTATTTTTTTCCAATGGCTTTATTTCACTATATAAAGTTTGATGTAAAATAAAAGTGAAAATTGAAGTATTTTATTTATAGAGGACATTGATTTTTAAAGTAACTTTATTATTGTTATTATTTTCAAAGTAAAGTTACACACAACATCCCTTGCATATACATATATTAGCTTACACATATATATTTTGTAATTTTTTAAATGTAACATTAAGTGACAACATCTCTCTCATGTACTAGGCTATAAAGAGCCTCTCCACCAAATTATTATTATTATTATTATTAGTAGATTGATAATCTCATTTGTCTAAATCTATCTTAACTTCAATTTTATCAAATGTAAAGAATCTCTTAAAATACATAACATTTTATATAATGTAAAAAATTGGAAAAAAATTCTTACACTTCCAAAAATTTGATCCCCTTATTACTTAAATTTACTTGGGTATAATAGAATTATCTTATTATCATTTCATTTTTAATTCACATCATTGTTTTTTTTCATGCACATCTATTTATTTATTATTAAAAGGTTGTATTAATTTAAATCAAGTTTTTTAAATTAATACTTTGTATTGCCAGTCTGTGGGTGGTATGACAATTGGAAGAAAAACATGCTTGCAAGCCCTTGTGTATCCAAGTGTTCGGAAGATCAATCCCTCTGACACGTCTCACCAACCAAACTTAAAAATAAAAAAACTTTGTACTGCGAAAAACTCAGGATTACATAGTTTTGCTAGATTGTGCCATGAGGATTTTAATCATCCTCAAACCATTACCACTAGTTGGTCTGCATATTTTCATACAGACCTGGATACAAAATTCAGAAGACCAAACACTACACTGTGAACGACACATAGACTATTAAAAACTAAGTACATCATAAATTCAAAATCCCTTCTGATTGGGTGGAACCAAAACACAGAGAACATATAACTACAAAGCCAACCAACAAGAATTTTAACCATTATCTGAAGAAGAAACCATCACTAGTTCCCTCGTGCTTGAACCTGGAGGATCTAGCAGATCCCCACTATCATATTCACATGCAACATGCCCCTCCACGTGGGGCAAGACGAGAATCAATCATATCCAAGCAAAAGCATTGATTCTTGAGCATTATTTTCATGTCATCTAGGGTGGTGAAGGCGTTATATCATTCCATTTGCTTGTCTTTCAGGACCAAACCTAGCAACATCTTCATTTGCTAGTGCAGGGCCACAAAGTTCAAATGTTGCTTCTTCCTACCCCTATTGTGCCCAGGATCAGGAACCCAATTCGACATATTCTCTAAGATTTTTGAATCTAAGTGGGATTATCTCTCCACCCTAGATTGAGTCTCCAATTTGTGAATTTCCTTCCTTCTTTTTGGCGAAACTTTATTGAAGTAAGTGGTAGCCGAGTTATGAGCAGAAAGCCTCACTCCTCTCTGCCCCTGCAAACCAATGTCCCCTCCCCCTGCCTACAACGCATTCGTTGACATGACAATGTGATAGAGATTGGGAGGGTGCACTTGGAGCAACTACTATGTATACCTCTGCTTACGAAAAAAACAAGAGAAAAGCCAAACACATCTACCCTATCACTAGAGCTACAACCCATTATATCATCCACAAAACTTGTGAGACAAACCTCAAACCCAAGTGAAGCACGAGATTGTTGGACATAGGTCACAATGCCCTCTATGTAGTACCCATTCCCCAACACCAATCTCACACAGAACAGAAGATCCCTGACACATAAGACTCTCAAACACCAAAGAAAACCAACCCACAAGAGCCCTTCAACCCACATCAAACGATTCACATGATATCGAACACCATTATTTACACAAATAATTTGTATTTTAATCATATTAATTTTTATTATTAATTAATTATTTATGTTATTTTAGTAGTTTATGCTTAATATTATATTATGTTACATGTATTCTTCATATGTGTTTGTAAAATACCTCTATATTTCAATAATTAGAATTTCATTTCATAATAATATAATAATATTTGGGTGGTAAGTGTGTGGGGGCTTATTTCTTATTGGAAGGAATCGTAAAGTATGGTTTTGCAAGGAGCTTTGGCCATATGACAAATAATCGAGCAAAAGCATATTGTCAGTTCCAAAGGTTGTCATTGGCATGATGCATATGATTTATGGTACAATTCTAAAGGATAATAAGTTGACACAGGTTCTCTTTTGAATTAAAACCCTTAAAATAAATTTTGAATCATTACAATGGTTCCATGTCCCACATGCCAACAATATATAGGCAAATACAAGTCAATCTTGGCAATTACAAAAAATTGGGGCAATTAATAGTTGATGGACATGAGTATCATTGAGACATTCCATACACAAGTCTTTTAATCAAAATGAGACTTTTCTGATCTAGTATGAGGAAGAATATCTTATTTAATCTCCTTTTAGGGGCATGACATTAGTTGTATCTTTAAATGTACTTTTCCTTATTACCTTTGGTCTCTATATGTTCTATGTTTTGAAGGGTTTTCTAACATATTTTCTAGTTTAATTTCCCCAAAATTCAACAGAGATTTCCTTATAAACTCTCTATAATATAAATGCCCTAAAAACTTTCAAGGTATTAAATCCATATATAATCAAAACCCCATTTTAAATAATAAAAATTAAAAATTCTTCAAATTTAAACTCAAAACTCTAAAACATAATATATTTAAACAACACCATTATATATATAAAACACTAAATAATTTAATAAATTTAATCACCTTCAATTACTAAAATCTAAATAGTATAATAGTTATGATGTACGATACGTGACAAAATCTAAATGGTAGGTAATACATGACAAAATCTAAATACGATGATAGTTATGATATACAATACTTAATATGGATAACAACTAATAAGTTCAAGTTTTAGAAGAGACACGAAACATAAGATGGATATAATTGATTGCGAGATCATGTTTTCATGTCAACGTGGACCTTGTATCCAAATAAGTTTTACGAGGTTTTTAGTGATTTTTTTTTTTTTTTTTTGGGAAATTTATAAGTTCAGTGATATTATAAATATTTAGTGTGATTTTTTTTTTTTGGAATTTATAAGTTCCAGGATTATATAAAAAATAGAAATTTGAGAATAGATTATTTTACAATAAAAAAAAAAATATATTTTAGATTATTTTTTGGAATTTAGATGATAAAAATTATATATGTATAATTATTTCCATGAGAAAATAGTTGTAATTAATTACTTTCTCATGATTTTTGAAAAGTCAATTTAGTATTCATTGCATCAGTAATCTCATTTAAATATATTTTCATTACAAATTATTAGAAATTAATAAAAATATAAAATATAATTAAAAAAAATTTATTATTATAATTTTATTTAATATTCATTAATAAATATAAAAATTAAACCTAATTTTAAATCAATTTAGATTGTTAAAAATAATAAAAATTATTAAAACCAAAGTTCATATCAAGGAGTTCTAATAATTTAATGAATATTTGTTAAAATAGTAGATGTACCTTTTTCTCGATATTTAACATATAAAAAGAATATTAAAAAATTTAGACACAAATTCACAATGTTTAGAAGATAAAAAACAATTTCAAAGAAATTAAGACATAACTTTCTTAAAATTTAAAAGATAAATATTATTGTGGATTCATCATTAATTTATTTTAGTCATCATATTTTTAATGGTGTTTTATTAAATATTTTATAAGCAGACTATCTAATATATGTTTGTCTTTTAAATTTATTTTATGGAAATTTTATATGCAAAATTATCTATTTTTTGTGTTTTTTTAAAAATTTAATAACGCTATTAATATATATTATATATATATATAAATGTTATAAATTTTGTTTTAAATTTATAATAAATATAAATTATAAATTTGAGATATGTAATTGAGAAATTAAATATCCTTAAAATATACCAAAAACACCATTCAATAATATATATAATATATTATATATATTATATAAATATATTAATATATATAATATAAATATAATTACAATATCTTTAGGGAAAAATATTTAATTACTTTGATAATTTTTATATATATTATTGTTTTAAAAAAAAAATTAAACAATTTTATACCGCTTAAATATACAATTCTAGTTTTTATTTTGATTATAGATATTATATAATAATAAGTTAATTTTAAAATAATAATCAACTAATATAAATATTACTATACATTACAAAATAAAAAAATAACAATTATAAAAAAAAATAATTTTAATAAAAAAAATCCTAAATACATTAACTAAAAACATAACAAATAATTCAATAAAACATCATAATCATGTATATGATAATTAACTATTATTATAATTTATTATCGTGGACTCTACATAAATTTGTTTAATGGATTAGACTTTTTTGGGTAATTAATTGGATTAGTTTTAATACACGTAATAATGTTATATTTAAGGAAAACTTATTTGTGTTTAAATAAGTCTGAGAATTTATTTGCATTTAGGTAAGTTGATTATTTTTTTAAGTTAAATGATAATATGTATATTGTAGAATTGAGGCTTTTGTGATCCATCAAAGTTATAAGAAGAGTTTCGGCGTAAATCACATATAGAAAGACAAAGGTCTTTCTATATGTGATTTACGCTGAAGCTCTTCTTATAATATTTATATTATAAAAGAACCAAATTTATATTGATAATGAAATTGTTCCAAAAAAAACCTTTATGTTAGATAAATTGATAGTTTTTCATGTAAAAATTACTACTAAATACTGAATATATCAATCTAAATTATACTCCAACCAAAATAAAAATAATAATAACTCCTCCTCCTTACCCTAGAAACTACATCCATTTAAAATAAATTTATTTTCTTTTATAATTTTACTTTATTTTCTATCAAATATATAACGGTTAAGGCTTTTTAATTTTATGGTCGGATATTGGGACTTCCTCATCACTTATCTTTAAAATATTGTTCGATAGTCAAAGATGGTTAGGAACCAGACGCATCGAAAAATTGATATTTAATATTTTAAATATTAAAATGTTTTAAGTTGTAGTATTTTTAAGATATAATTAATGTAAATTTATTTTAAATCGTTTGAAACTATAAATTAAGTGTTAAATTATTATTTTATAGTTTTTAATTTTTTTTTATTTAAATTGGACATCAAATTTAGATGGAATCTTAAGATTTTGTTATTTAAAATTATATTTTTAAAATGTATAAATAAATAATAATCTTTTTAAAAATGCATACTTTAACTAATAAAAGAAATGATTTATTTCAAAGTATTTTTTTTCCTGATTAATTCTAACCAAAATCTTATCAAGATTTTTGAAAGTTTGAGTTTAAGTTGTTTAGTTTACATAATTAGAGTGTCTCAAAGGTTTTTCAGGGTGTTAAATCCATTAATGCATTCAAAAATGTATTGTAAACAACAAAAATCATAATCTTGCTTGACATTGTATCATCAAATTCTGGTGAAAAAATGTCATTTCACTTGCAAAATCTCATAACACTTGTATTATCCACACTTCGCACTCAAACTTGTGATTTCAACAAAAGATATCCAAAAAAGTGGCAAAAAGAGGCAAAAATAGAAAATTTAGTCTACTCCATTAAAATTATATAGTCTAAGTGTCCCAAAGATTTTTTGCAATACTTTATCCATTTATATATTTCAAAAGCTTAGTTTAAGTGCCTTAAAGATTTGTTGCAACACTTTATCCATTTATACATTTCAAAAGATGAGTCTAATTATTCTAAGATTTGTTGCAACACTTTATCCATTTATACATTTCAAAAGTTGAGTCTAATTATTCTATGTTTGTATTATTTTCCTGTTAATATTGTCTAAAATCTAGTCAGAATTTATTGGAACCAGTATAGATCCATCTTAACCACAGATATACCAAGAGCCCAGAGGGATCAAATCTCATTATATGCAAACATCTTTTTAGAATTCAAAACTTGAAAAAATGTTTACACGTGAAAAGATTTAATCTGGAAATGCTAGAACATAATTTCTCCTCACAAAAGCCTCCACTCTGAGATGGATCTATAGTGGTTTTCTATCTCTCTCTATATAGATCATGTGTAATTTTTCATTATTTAAATTGTATTTTTGAATAAATTATTATTATTAATATTTTATATTAAAAATTGAATGAATTACACATTTCCCTCTTTTTAAGAAGTAACTAAATTAGGTGTGGGAGGGATATTACTCAATCCCGATGGAATCATAGAAACCAAATTTGCATGGGGCCTAGGCAGGAAAACAAATAATCATGTAGAGATGTATGGCCTCCTACAATGATTGTATATTGCTAAAGACAAAGGAATCAAAGACAAATATTATTCTTAGGGATTTGCTAATCACAATTAATTGTCTCATTAAGAAAGACAACCCAAAGTATAACTCCCTTGCACTGGTGCTCCAAAGAATTAGAGGACTAGTAGAATCCTTCCATTCCAAAGAATTCTATTATATTCCAAGAATTCATAATGTGGATGTTGATTCACAAGAAAATAAAGCTTGCTCCATGGAAGTGACCAAGCTTGAAATCAATGGCTCTAGTTGTTTTTGTCCCATCCCCTAAGGTTATATGTCTCTCAGTTCTTGGTTCTTCTCTTGGTCTCCCCCTTTTATGAAAGTTTTGGAAAAATCCCTAAGCTACTTTACCCTTCTTTCCCCCTATATTTTCCCCATTTTCCCTTTCTCCCTAACCTCCCCCACCCTCCATATCCCCTTCATATTCCCCATCGTGCCACCTTCTATCCCCTTATTAGGCTCCTCGCAACCGTAATGTTTTGGAGGCATGAATGGATTTCCTTTGACGTGGCATCACACAAAGTCCACTACCATGCATTTGATGCTACCTCATGTTCGCATGCTTGTTATTACTGCATCTATCTATCTGAATCTTGGAAACGACCTCCATTCAGGATCATGATGGTTTTCATTGGAAGCAACACTAGGGAATTTAATTGCAAAATGATGAGAATTGTGTGGTTGAGTGAGGGAATTAGCAATAAATCAAACTCATGTCTGTCTCCTGCATCATCCATGATTGAATTGGCTTCTTGGTCTGATTTTACACCTTTGTGGATTGTTAATTTCGATAAATCTTTGTCCCTATACTTCACTGTTGAATCAAAGCATTCATCTTTCAAGTAGCTCTATGAAGAGCTCCTCTGCCTTAGATTCCAGTCGCTTATCCATCAGATTGTTCACTTGTGGGCTTGACACTCCTGTTTGTGGGAAATTTGGCGTAAAGGACTCTCTAGCTCTCAAAAAACTCCGGCAATGCCTGGTCTTTTATCCTTGGTTGGTTACAAATTGACTCGAGCTCTTTTGCATGAAGATAATTCTAGGCTTCATGTTTCTAATTTGGTCATTAAAAATAGAGGAGATTCATATGAAAGCCCTTTGAGCTAGGCTCATATTCTGTTGCTTTGCATTCTAATTATGGCTTTTTATAATGGTATGAGGCTCTGTCGGGTGACTCTCCACTAGTTCTTAGGTCCTCTATCTATGGTGGTTTTAAAATCCATTTTGCTCAACATGAGTCTATTCATTTTAGGCTTATAAGCTTTCAACTGATTATCTTGGATTTTGGAGACTTGGAAAACCATCAGACTAGGGAGGTGCCTTTTATGACCAAGATACCACCAATTGGAAATTCACCTTCAATTTCTTGTCCAATTTTGATGGATTTCCTCTCTATCATTTTCTCGGGAAGGTTTTTTCCATCTTCTCATATTGTTTGTTGCTTTGATGGCCTACACCCGTGTATCACCATGAATGACAACTCCAACTCTAAGATTTCATTGGCAGCAAACCCCTGCTCTCATTGTCTATATGCTCATGAAGCCCTACAAAGGGTTGACTATGTTTTGCAGGTTAAGTTCTATCAATTGTATCACTCTCAAATTGAACAGACTGACAAAATCATGGCCCTCTAGCATCAAATATCAAGACTAGAAGACAAAGTGGATGCACTTGGGGAATTAATAATGGACCGCAAGCTCAACTAATACAGGTCACGATTGGCTTCAGGAGGATTCAAGCAAGAGAGACATTGATCCCGTGTACTTGTTGAAACTTGGAGCATATTTAATAACAAAGATATACATTTTTGTTTAAAAAACAGAAGTAACTAAATTATTTTACCTTTAATTACTTTTTCCTTTTTCCTTTTGAGCATTGAAATATTTTACTAAGGTGGCACACATGCACACATTTCATATTGAAATATATTAGTTGATATGGATATTCAAACAATTTATTTAAGTTCTATATTGAAATATTTATAAGAGAAATATATGTTTTTTTAATTACTTTATCTATGTAAAGTTATATAAAATTATATTATTTAACATAGACATCAAAATATTTTATTTATAACTCCAAGAGTGAAAGTGAAATATTTTTACCACATCTTTTTCATATTGGATTGTAATATTAACAATGAACCACACCTGAGCACAATGAAAATGAGATTATTGATGTTTTATATTGCTTTTAATTAAAACTAACCAAATATATATAATCATTTATGTTTTATTGTATCTTACAATGTTTTTTTATTTAAAGTATCTTTTTAAGGGACACAGGTTAACTCCAACTTGGGTATGGATGGAATTACACATCACCCTCAGAGTGGGTTGTAAAATGAGCCTTTTGGCTCAATTACAAGTTTGAATTATGTAGTCTCCACAATCAAAGTGCCTAGCGGAATTTTCAAGATGTTGAATCCATTTATACATCCAAAAATGTTATTTAAACAAAGAAAATAATAATCTCTTGTTCAAAATTTGTATCATTGAATTCCACTAACAAAAGTAAAAACACACTCATTTCAAAATGCATTTTAAATAAGGAAAAAATAACACCAACTTGAGTATGGATGAAATTACACATTACCCTCTGGTTTGTAAAATGAGCCTCTTAGCTCAATTACTAGTTTGAATTATGTAGTCTCCACAATCAAAGTACCTCCACTATTTTTCAAGATGTTGAATCCATTTATACATCCAAAAATGTTATTTAAACAACGAAAATAATAATCTCATTCAGAATTTATATCATTGAATTCCATTAACAAAAATAAAAACATACTCATTTCAAAATACATTTTAAATAAGTGAAAAATGTGATTTCATCCTAAATTGTATCATTAAATTCTAATAATAAAAAAAACATAAAATTTAAAATATTTTAAGTCTATCATTATTTTAATTGAGTTTAGTTGAAATAATTTAGAAAAAGAATGTTACCCTCCCACCCATCAATTTTTATAAATGACATTTTGAATTCTAAATAAATATATTGTTAGATCAATCTTCAACCCTAAAAAATCTAACCTACGCTGCATATCGTCGGCGTGGTTAGAAAATAAATATACGCTTAAGTAATTGCAATTTATGTGAGTATCACAATTTTTAAGTGGCAAGAAGAGATCACTTAACCCGAACTTAACCCGAACTTAGCCTAAGTTATCAATTCCGTGGCTTTAAAAAAAATAACAACCCACAAATATAAACTACATTCACCATTATGTAAGTCAAAGAACTAATTCACCATCATTAACAAAAAGTAGGTTCATTTTTTGACAAAAAGATTCTCTTTATAGTCACAAATATGCTAAAGATCTAATAGAAATAATGTGCATGAGTAGAGTTCTATCATAATTCAAGATATGTTTATAGTATGTAGAGTTCTATCATAATTCAAGGTATCTTTATAGTATTTTTTTCCCCATTTTAAATCGATTAAAATGTTAAAAAAATCAATTAAAACTCTAAATTTTTGTATTGTAAGGTTGGAAAGAAGTTTGACAAAATGATTAAATGACTTCTTATTAACATTTTTCAACAAATGGATATTTAAGTAGTAGTGTTTATTTTGAAATAGGGTTTTAAAATTTTAATTTAAATATTAATAATTATTAGATAGATAATAGGGATTTAACTTCTATGGAATATCCTAGAAATTCTAAAATATTCTCAGTAGTGAAGTTTCCCAAAAGGATTAAATGACTTCTCATTAACATTTCTTAACAAATGGATATTTACGCAGTAGTGTCTATTTTGGAATAGGACTTCTAGAATTTTAATTTAAATATCAATAATGATTAGATAGATGATAGGGATTTAACTTCCATGGAATATCCTAGAATATTTTAGAATATTTTCAGTAGTATACACAAATCAAGGGTTGAGATTTGTTGGGTAGCGGAGGTCCCGCGTAACGGTTTTGGGACAGAAAGCCTAGAAATTAGGATTAAACTATTGTAAGAACTCTGAAGTATGCGGAGCGCGAAATGTAAAAGCTCGAGTCAAAAGGGTAGTCTGCCCAAAAATAATATAAATAAATGTAGGTTGACTTGGCCCACCTATGGATCGCGGTCCATGGAAAGGTATAAATAGAGCGAGGCTCTATGGGTAGAGAAGTGAAGTTTTGGTATGATTTTCGAGATCTGAAATGTAATGGGTACCTGAAAAGAGCATTCTGAGAGTGTCTGTAAGTCCGAGTCAAGGGTTTGGGTAGAAGATAGGGGCTCTGCAACTGTGTGTGCAAAGGCTTGGAAGAGTCTGCAGCTGTGTGCATGGACCCCTACAACTGAGTGCGCAGGGAAGATCTGGATGTAAGGTTGATAAGTGGAAATAAAGATAAGTTCTTCTGAACTCTGTGTTAATTTGAACTATCGCAACTCTGTTCTTTTATGGTTAATGAAACTGTTTTGATCTGCGCGCATATGCTTATTGAGTACTTGTGAATCAGGTTTAATCTTAATATGCGAACTAAATGAAAGAAGTAAATGTTTGCTTAAAGACCTCTCTAAATAGAGTTGGGTTATAATAATTACTCGAATAAATTAGATCTGTAATCAACGCGGTAAGGGAAAGTTAAAATTATCTGGATCTACGCGGATCTAGCGCAGCGGGAAGCTACAGGACGACGCGCGAACCTCTCAAACCACATCCAGACATCCCAAGGGTGTGGAAACCTAGTTCTAGCACCCTCCCCTGCTACCTCGGGTGAGACCTCAGTGCGCGCTTCGCGAGCTATTGCCGAAAGGGTCGGTAGCTGTGGGATTTGCTTGGCTACATAATTCTTCCGAACCTGGGTCAGGCACATATAAGCCAACAAATGGTTCTGTTGCCGGGGCCGGGATCTGCCTAAAGGGTGTTTGATGTGGAACATAGAAAGAAAAACATTGAAGGATCGAAGGAATCAGGGATGGTAATAGATCAAGGGTAACTATGGCAAGCGTGATTCAGTTGCCGGTATTCAAGGGAGCAGGAGGCGAAGACCCGAAACAATTCTAGTTTGTGATTAAATCTGTATGGGACACTCAGGGTATCACAGATGATAACATCAAGAAGGATACCCTAGTTAGTGCGTTTCAGGACCAAGCATTGACATGGTACATGAAGTATTCAAGCAGTACCCCAACAATGGGGGTAGTAGAAATCCAGACCGAATTAAAAAAGGAATTTAGCCAGCCTAAGTCAGGAAAACAGTCGGTCGTAGGATTCAAAGAAATTGTAATGATGCCAGGTGAAACTCCGTGGGATTTGGATCAAAGGTTGAAAAGCGTTATCCATAACACCAACATGACACTGACAGATGAACAACACTGTGCTTGGTTCGTCGCATCATTAACGCCATATCTAAAGTCATCATTGTTACAACAAAAGATATCAACCCAAGCTAAAGTGCTAGAGGTAGTAATGCGGCTGCATGAAACCTCGATACCAGACCCAGGGTTGGGAGCTCAGCAAATTCGAGCGCAGGTCCAAACTTTATGCTTGGAAATGCAGAAGCTAAAACAAGAATAGACCCCGCGCTCAGAGTTCCGAGAGGAAGTATGATGTGTAAGGTGTAAGAGCCAGGGACACGATAAGGATCACTGTCCAGTCTCGGTGAATTTTGTGGTAACAGGGGGACCAACACCATTGCGACCAGAGGCACAGGCAGGGCCGAGCACAACCATTCCGCTCTGGTGCGCAATCTGTCAGGTGGGAGGAAAGCACAACACTGATAACTGTCATCTGTTACCAAAATACAACCAGACCCCCAGCAACTCTTTTGCAACTTTTGTAGATTAGTGGGCCACGAAGAAAGGGATTGTCGTAGCTATCAAATGTTGATGGATCAGTCATCTGCCTATAGAATGCAGACACAGGTGCGAAGTCAGGATCTAGCCGCAGCAATTGCGCACGGTGGGTTCCAAGGGCGCGATCGGGGACGGGGCAGAATGGGACCTAGAAGGGGTCACGGGCAGTTAATTTGTTACAACTATGGGGGACTAGGACATTACACACGAGATTGTACCAACCCAGCCAGAATTTCGTGTAGCTATTGTGAGCAATTCGATCATGAGCTGCTAGACTATCCTTTGTTGATAGCACAAATTTGGGAAAAGAGGGCAGCACAACCAAAAACGACCCAAAATGTGCATATGATGAGGTCCGAACCCCGCGAGGAAGGTCCCAAGGTCAACATGATGCTAAGGAATGGCACAACCATAGGAATGGATGGACAAAACCTAGGAGGTGATAAGGGGATGTATCAAGAAGCTCGGGGGAGCTTCGCGAAGGTCTCTACCCCAGGTAATAGGGATCAACCCAAGATGGACAAGGATCCCTCGATGATAACTATCTTTTTAGAGACATGTATAAAATTGCTTAGTGACAACAAGGAGATTAAAGGCCTACAAGAGTTGATAAATAGGTGCACAGGGTGGAATGAGCCTTGCGTCATTCGAAAGTTGGGAAGACATGCATCACAGACCGGAAGGGAAATGTGGTTAACAACACATATTGACGATTATGAGATGGAGCAAGTCATTTTGGATCTAGGCTCAGATGTCAACGTATTGCCAAAACAGACATGGGAGCGCATGGGTAAGCCTGCACTACAATGGTCCTCTATCCAATAGTGGATGACAAATCAACAGAAAGTGCTACCCATGGGAAGGCTGCAAGGAGTGACGGTAGACCTTGATGGCACCAGTACCCGCACGGATTTTGAAGTTATTGAGCTCATGGATGAAAATACGCCCTATCTTGCGCTATTAGGAATAGATTAGGCCACCGACATGAATAGAGTTATTAATCTAAAGAAGAGGACAATGATATTTGAAACAAAGGCGCTCCGCGTCATTATTCCATTAGATCCGACTGAAGGACCGCACTACCTCGAACTGGTGCACAACGATGATGACAAAGATTGTAGTTACAGAATGACTACCCAGGGGCGAGGATGGGTCAATACATTGGAGGATAGCAGAATATCATGAGGGGACAGAGAATCTGGCACTGTTGATTCAAATGAGGAAGGCGCGCGGTGGTGCAATCCGCTGAACGGAGTAACCACGCTACACTGCAACATGATGATGAAATCGATGTATTGTGTAAAGGCTCAGGATCGTGAATTGCCAAAGTATGATGGGCTGACGATGGTAGATGAATTCCTAACCAAATTTGAAATCGCAGTACCGGATCACCAACAGTTTGACGCGATGAAATGGGCACTGCGCGTGACGCCTGCATGATGGTGGGGCACACATGAAGGAACATTTGAAGATTGGCGCGCCTGCGGGCGTATGATGAAGATCGGATTTGGGAAGCCGGAAGTACACATAATAGAGAAATATGATGGACGTGATGACCCGCGCCTACACCTTACCAGATGGACCAAAGGCTACAGAGAGGAATCTCAGCTAGAATGGGTGCACTTATTTTATCACACCCTGGTTGTTATTTCCAGAAATTGGTATACTAAAGTAGAGCTCCGGCACGACACAAGCGAGTGGGATATCTTGCGCAAAAGGTTCTTAGCAACATTCCTCTTTGAAGATCAATGGATGGATCTTGTAGATGAAGCACTCCAGCTGGTAAAGGCCGTCATTTTCAAGACACCAATAGAACCAGTGGAACATGCACAACCTGACTGATTGCTGCAGCTGAGCTAGGCCCTCACATGCTATAATGTTGAGGTAGAAGATGATGACGATGATCCCCATATTTGTCGATGGTTACTGTTATTCTAGGAGTATGACTTCGAGGTCGTCGTCAAGACGGGACGTCTAAATGCAAGCCCAAATTACCTGTCCTGAATTGAGACCGGCGAAGAACCCACAAATCTAGAAGATGGACATCTGGATGCTTAGCTATATGCGGTGTGCGTAGCAGATGGTCATTTTGAAGATATAATCCATTTCTTAACGACAGGGACCACGCTGCAGGGATACTCCGTTCAACAGAAGAAGAAATTGGTGATACACGCAATAGACTTCACTGTGATTGCAGGACACCTCTACAAAATGGGCAACGATGAGATTTTGCGTCGGTATGTCCCGGAGTTCGAGCATGGATAGATCCTGGCCGAAGCCCACGAGGGGGTTGCTGGAAGACACTGTGCAGGTCATGCCACAACCCAAAAGATGTTGAGAATGCAACAAGATGATGGAGCTTAGTGAAAAGAAGTCGCCTTCACTAAGTGGGCCCGCTAGGCAAGTTTTGGCGCAAAGTCTATTTTTAGACATATGGATCATGGTCTATGAGTTGCAGGATGTTGTTTATGGATGATTGGTCATGTTGGTAAAAATAGATGGACTTCTATTTTTAGACAACAGTGGAGGTACTATCATTCTAAATATAGAACAGTCGAATATTATTAACCCTTAATAATATTTGGACTATAAACATTATCTTATTCTCTTGGAGCACTTCAGTTCGAGCTACGGATGTGGCACATGCAACTAGCTGAAGGAAATACGTGGTTCCTTTGGGTTACTTGAGCTATTGCATGCAGGACTTCAGTTAGAACTCAACTGGTTGAGTTTGGTGGAGTTGAATGTGGAGTTGATGGAGTTGTGTTCAGTTTGACTTGGTTGAACTAGTTGTATTTAGTCTAACTGACAAATAGAATAATGTTGAGTTGTGTGAATTAGCTATTAATTAATTCACTAATTATTAACTCATAAAGCAACTGAAGAATACATCAGTTAACTCAGTGCATGGATAGTTTAGTGGAGACAGGTGTTAGAGGTAAATGAAAGGGTGAGTTGTGACTATCATTTGTGCATGAGATTTGCACATGCAATGGATTGAGTAATGCCAATGAGGCCAAGGGCAATTGTAGCTTGTGCTCACGTGATTTTTCCAAGTAAATACGAGTTTGCTTGAGCCATAATCGTCTATTCTCATGCAAGATTGCGCAGTGGAGGCAGGCAAGCAACAGAGGAGATTTGAACCTGTGATTGATTCAGATTTGAGCTAGTTTGTGTGTAACAGGTGGAGATAGTACTGAGTACTTGCGAGGAGTATTATACTATGTATTGTTACATGTTCTCAATCAATATAATATACAGATAGTTGGGGGTTTTTAGCTTTATGATTTCCCCAGGTACATACTGTGTTGATATGTGTGATTGATGCTTCAATGTGCGCATGCGAATGTTTCTTAATACTGCTAAATTGATGATCAATGTAGAGGAGGTTATGTATTATGCATGTATTCCGCAATTAGTGTATAATCGAGATAATCTCTGTGAATAAGTGTCATATTATTCAACATTTCTACATAATATACTTCGCGCCGGATTATGGTGGCCCACTCTACATCAGGATTCAAAAGCCCACTGCCGAGCCTACGACGTTTGTCAACAGATGGGGAAACCATCGCGGAGAGATGAAATGCCGCTCCAACCGCAGATGACACTATAGCCCTTCGAAAAGTGGGTAATCGACTTTGTATGACCTATTGAGTTGCGAGGAAAAACGGGCGCGCGCTATATCATCATCGCAACAGATTATTTAACCCAATGGGCCGAGGCACAACCGGTTAAGGATTGCACGGCTACAACAACTGTGAAGTTTTTGTTCAAGAATGTACTAACAAGGTTTGGCTGTCCCAAAATTCTCATGAACGATTGGAGAATGCACTTTCTGAATGAAACCATCAGCGCACTCACTGAGGAATTCCAAATATATCATCACCAGAGTACGCCATACCACCCGCAAGCAAATGGGACCGTGGAGGCATTCAATAAGATCTTAGGGACTGCATTGACCAAGGTCTGTAATGCGCAATGAAATGACTGGGACTTGCGCATCCCTACTGTGCTATGGGCATATCAAACCACGTGCAAGAAATTGACGGGCCAGACACCTTTTTGGTTAGTCTATGGCAAGGAGGCTGTCATGCCTATGGAATATATTGTGCCTAGTCTACAAATCGTGGCAATCACAGGTATGGTAGACCGTGGGGCTTTGGAGGAAAGGCTCGCGTAGCTCGAAGAAATGGAGGAGGAATGATTTTTGGCTGCATTCCATCAGCAAGTGCATAAACAACGGGAAAAAGTGTGGCATGATCGCCATATCAAGGTGCGCACCTTCAAGGAAAATGATCTAGTATTGCTATACGACAGTAAATTCGAGAAGTTCCCTGGCAAACTCCGAATGCATTGGTTGGGACCTTACGTCGTCAATGAAGTTACTGATGGGGGCGCGGTTCAACTTGCCAAACTCAACGGGGACCCCTTTCTAGGCCAAGTAAACGACAGCTGTCTGAAGCTCTATACGGGCAGGCCAGTTGCTTGACTAACCGTTCGAGGGACAATCTCATCGCTCCAGCCAATTGAAAGAAAGTGTGAGACGATAAAGCAGTCTGGAAGAAAGAGGCGCGAGTGCCAGGATCTGCGTTGATCGGGGCCATCATCAGGACCACAACCGCACGATCAGAAGTACATTGTTGCGTTTCTTCGAGCAAAGGTGACCGTACAGGTCACTATTCATGACACGATGTCTGCATTATGGCAAAAGGGAGTGGGCGATGGGAAATTAAGGGAAGGAGTACGAGCCAGATGTGGCATGAGCTACTGCAGAACTTACACGGGGACGTTGGGACAGGCGGCAATCCAGGAATTTGAAATTTGACTCGCTTATAAAACACTGAGGAACAACTACCAAGCAACTTACACTTCCACAAAGCGTATGCTGAGTCTTAACATGGGCCCTATTTATTATCTCTGCACAAGGAGTAAGCCCGCAGGTGGTAATATGGCCAAGAAGGCAGCCAAACTACCTCAGGAGCATGGTGTTGACAGCCATGGGCGTCTCGCAACTTGTAGACTCAACAGTAGCGAATGTACCGGAAACGAGAAGACACGAAGTAGAAGTGGTCCGGATGTCATCGCCCCGTCCATGGGCAGGTCGACAAGCTACAACAATTCACCGAAAAGATGGGAAAACGGAGACCATGGGTTAGAACGAAGTTATTAAGGCATCTCTGTAAAATTATAAGCAGTGGGCTCTCACGGATAGTAGTAACGGTCTCGCAAAATTGCAACACAAGCTGCAGTAGATAGTGCGATGAAAAGATACGAAGGTTGGAAGTGGCTGCGGAGGTACAAGGAGGTCCCGTTGAGCTAAAATTGTATCAGGGGGTGTTCTGTGTTAACCGAGCAGAGCAGAATGAGCATCATCGGTGGGAAGAAGTAGTAAAAACATTGAAGCAGGAGCTAGACGAAGTGTTGTAGGAGACAACAATGAAGCAGTAGGACGACGAGCATCACTCAGAGGGAGGTGAACAACGAAGCCACGACAGCACGTCGTGCTGCATCAACGAGTGACTCGGGATGAGTCACGATAATTGTGTTGGGGGATTGTTGGGTAGCAGAGGTCATGGGACCCATGTATCATGGGACCTATGTATCATGGAGTAAGTTTTTTGATGTTATGGATTGATTCATATCCATTTTTACAAATCATTTAATTTATATGGTTGTGTTAATTGTACATTTAAATAAAAGTGTTAGTTTCGATATGTCTTTCTTCACAAGGAAAAACCAAATTAGCTAATTTTAGAGGGAGAACAAGCATTAACAAGTGTTGCAACGTAGCTTAGTCCCTACTACTTAAGTGGAAATTATGTTTGAGAGTTGAAGATTGAAACTTTTGGATTTGTGGAAGTTTTCCCTCTAGGATGTTTCAGGTGGATACTCCACCCATCTATGTGCTATCTGCTTTGTAGTACCATCAACAGGGAAACTTCCACATAGTCATATATGCAAATTGATATATGAAATGGAAGATTAATTTCTAACTAAGGGGCAAGGAGTTGCATGAATTGTAGTGGGTAGTAAGTCTGCACATTTACATTTTTACTCCGACTTATTAAAAGGGTGTAGTCTAACTTATAGACGAAATAACCATTTTCACCGGAATTCACCTGAATGCGAGAAAATAATTTCAAGTATGAATGTGATTTTTGTTGTTGTTTAAAACATATTTTTGAATGCAGATTGAAAAATGTCATTTAGTGTATAAGTTATTCTATGCCCTTATTAAAGTGCTAAAGAACACATAAATAATGGTGTGTATAACTCTTGTAAGTATATTTATTTACATCTTATTCCTATCGATTTTTTATGCAAATACTTTCTTAAGTTATGGTAGGCAGAAAATGATGGTAAATAAGTATGAGCTATTTTCAAAGATTTTAATTTTGTTTGGTTTTTATATGAAGCTTAACATGAAAAATCACTCCACAAATATATAAAATCCATGGCATAAATATTGTAACTCTTTCCAAAAATTATGGCAAAAAAATTGGGGTAGTTATCCACATAACACAAAGGCTACAATAAAACCTTCAAATTATAGTCCAATCAAATATTTAAAAAATAAATTTTACAATAATATTAAAAAAAAAATATTTTTTCTTCAAAATTAAATAATATTAATTTATCAAACCACAAAACAAATCGATCACTATAATCCTAACAAAAGATAATGATATAGCTTTTCATATATCATAAATGGTATCTAAAAATGTTTTTATAAACATGCAAATAATCTAACTTAATATTAAATCACATTGTAACTACGTGTACATTGACATCCTAAACATGCCCAGAAGATTCCAGTTGCTTTTAGGTTGTTTAACCTTTTCTTAATTACATATTTTCTGACATGTGCAGAAGATTCCAGTTGCTTTTCGGTTGTTTAACTTTTTCGTAATTACCATATTTTCTCAAATATTATAACAATTGAACCAAAATTGATATGAATATCTACAATTTGGAAACTATGAACAAAATTTAAAATCCAATCAACATTTATATTTATATTTGTATATAGATTTTATTTGCCATTATTAATGTTATTGGTTTGGTGAATTGCAGATGTAATGATAAATGAGTGAAAAGATTTATCTTTATTTACTTAAGTTAGTTTTTTACGTTTAATTTTTTTAAAATAACACTATAATATTTATTTAAAAGTCCCAAACAAAACAATTTAAAAAATAACTTATTTTAAACAAGTTTAAAATATAGTTAAAAAATAATATTAATTAATTAAAAAATTACATTATTTTAATTTTAAACAATATTCAAATAAAATTATTATTTATATATGATTAACTATATACATATTTACATTATGTGAATTTCACTAATCCAACTTACCCTATCCCATCAAACTTTTTTGGAAACACGCATTGAAGATTAGAAGTGGTAGGATCTCATTAGTAAAGTGTAAGCCAAAAGACTTTGTTATTCCTTAAGGCTACCACATGGAAAAAGAAGGTACCATCAACTAAGTGGAGTTTATGAGGTCATTTCTCCTTCGAAAATTGCTAAATGTTAAAAGGGATGAACTCAAACTAAGACTAAAGTTCAGTTTATTGAGTTTTTGGGTTTGTGGAACTAGGGGAACCAAAATCCTATTATTCTCATGTTTTAAATTTTCCCTAATATATACCATCAGAGTTAACAATATTTCAAAGTATTAATAAAATAGAGTAAGTATTAATGTAAAATAAATTCTACATAGATAACAAGTATAAGTTAGAGAGTGCCTATAAAGCATAACATCAAATTCACTTGATAACGTTAGTAGATAATATAGGAGAATGTTATCACATCAACCTTAACTACAAAAAGGATTTCAATTCATATTTTGGTGTAAGGTATGGGTATGGATATTTTCCTCCCTCACTCCAACTAGCCATGACAACTATGTGATATATTTAACATTATCATATAGAAATGGCCCACAAGATATGACATTGATAACATGAGTGATGTTAGTATCAAAGTGAGAGAAAATGCTATCATAAAGATAACAAGCAGACATGACCCACATGACATTAATTATGTTAATATTGAAGTGAGTGAAAATTGCTATCATATCAAACCAAACACTTGCATTCAATGTCAAATTTAATAAAGCTTTTAGTGAAAAAAGAGATATGTTCCTTCGTTTTGTAACTAGTTATGATTAAATGTGCATTCCACATAAATGTGTGTATATGCATATGTGAAGAAAATATCCAAATTGGAGTGAATTGGGAAATTTGTTCTTTGTAGTCTTTTTTTTTTCATACCACAAATGAGATAAATAAAGAGAAATAACATGTAATTCTTGATTTTTTGGTTGTGTAAATATGTTTGTATGATTAATAACTTATTTTATTAATGACGAAGTGGTTAAAAGGTTGGATGTATAGTTTAAATTTTATTTCACATACTTTGAATGTGTCAACCACTCTTACTTTTACTCATTAAAGATGTGGACAAATAATCCAAGTGTAATACCCTAGTTTTGAACCTTGGAATATATTGGAACAAATTATGCATAAATTGTAAAGGCAACTTTATAATGACAACTTTCAGGCCATGTAAGCTTAAATAAATGACCCTACTTCTAAATATTGTAATTTTTCTTGTATGGATTCCTAGTGCAAAGCTCAAGGTCATGGCTCAATTGGTGAATCACCAGTTATGTATGATGTAAATATACATATATGGACCATTTCTTAAGCTTTTCATGGTGAATTAAAACTATGTAAATACTAATTATGGAATATAATATATAAAGGTCAAATATGACAAAAAAGAGCATGAGGGGCTATGATTCCACTAGAGGGGAAGAGAAAAGGGGGGCCTATGGGAAAATAAAGCATATATTGCTAAGAGTCAACCTTGAAACTCATTTATTTCTATCACGTGCCTTGAAGGAAGCCATCCACCTACTTTGACTTATCAACCAACATTCAATGCATGTAAGAGACTAGTGCGGAAAGTCATTTCACTTACTTACAAGAACATGAATTACAAGGAAAACACCTTGTAGCAAAGGTTTTTAAGGAACCTCCTTGAAAAATTTATCCCTTCTCTATTTACAATGGAGGTTGCTAGCAGACGTGGGAGGACATAAGCTTTATTTTACAGAGGGTTTTACGACAATGCACCTAAATCATCACGACACACCAATGTGGTCATAAACATAATGCATTCGTGTTAAACTAATAAGGCACACTAACAATCAATATTATTATAAAATGCCAAATATCAATTCTTTTCTTAGAAATAAAATAAAATGCATATTGATACTCCACACTAGATTAAGAGCATCAATGTATGTGTTAAGAACATATCAAATCAAATTAGAACAATTGGTTGTTCAATAAGGAAATTTAATCTAAAAAAACCAAAAAACATAACTTTTGTGCTTAAAAAACCTAACTACACCAATTTGTATACAATATTGGCACACAACAAAATATTAATGTTGTGCTTGATAGTACTATAGCCTCAAGCGTTTTTAACATACAACCAAAAATCCAATTGATGCACTATGAATATAACCATGCATTGGTGTGAAAAGATAAAGATAAAGATAACACATTGCATATTCAATTTTTTTGCTTATAACACGCACACGCACATGCACACGCACACGCACACGCACACGCACACGCGCACGCACACGCACACGCACACGCACACGCACACACACACACACACACATATTTATTTTTATTTATTTATTTTTATATTTAAAAAAATAACATATTAGTGTGTATTGGTGCCCCATAATGCACTAGTGCATCTTATTGTTAGGCACATTGTGCTAGGGTAAAATACACAAAAAAATAGAAAACCAAATTTCATTATCACAATTCCTTTTGTGCTTCCAACTACTCACACAAACACCAGTGCTCACCTTCCTTCTACATCGGCCATGTTTGCACTACTCTACATTGTTACTTCCTTTGTTTCATGGCTTTGTCGATCAGTTCAATTCATTTTTGAATTTTGGAAGATAAGGAACAGTTTTATTTTATTTTTCTCTATGAGGCTACCATATCTCCTTGGGCGAAAAGAGATCAAGTAAATCATTTGTCACCTCCCTTTTTTAAAAATGAAACAGGTAGGGATTTTATATTAAAATGGAGAAAAACTGGATTCTATGCCAGTACCTTACATTTTAAAATATTTCAGAGATTTCATTGTCCAATCTCTTCTAAAAGAACTTTTCCTACATCTATTCTTCTGCTTACATTCCAACATTGGTATCTACCATATATATTCTAAAAAAGAATCATAACAACAAAATATACTTGTTATACATCATATAAGATTTTAAGAAAAACTAGAACCAGAAGCCCCACTTGCGAGTCAATTTTACTCAGATTTGCATCTTCTTCTGCGGATTCATGGGCTCAAACAATCGTTGTGGTTCCTCTTCCTGGGCCTAACTGCACTTGTTTTCATCCCCTCTTGTTTGTTCTTTAGGCCTTGGTTGAGTGTCACCTCCTTATTTTCAATTTTAATGTTAAAAAATTTATAATTGGACTTGCATTCAACCCTTTTTTACATTAAAAAAAAAATATGCACAATGCACTTCACAGGTTCAACTTGCACCAAACTCGATTGTGCACCCTATGATTTTACAGGAAGCATTATTTGTTGTGCATCTAGTGGGACACCTCGTTACTAAAGCACTATAAAAACACAACACATTGCTCATGTTAGGTTATTTAATTTAAAAATGCACATTAATGCTCCAAACAACAGGGAGCATCGAAAACAATATTATGCATTAACAATGCATCTCATATTAGAAGAGGCATCATCTTTGCAATAAACCTAGCATTATGGAGAATAAACCACAATAATGCACCATATTGATGCATCACATTGTAATAAATCCACTAGTGCACAAATGAACATGAAGCACCTTCAAAAATAATAATGCTTGTTGTCTAGCATAGCATATTGATGTTTTTCATGACTACATTACCACTAGTTTGTCAAAGAACATGGCGCACTATGAAAATGGTGATGCTTATTTTTAGATATATTGCATCATAGTTAACATGTATTATCTATTAAAGAAAACACACATTACATATTTTTGGCTATAGATATACAATTTTTTATATTTTATATAATAAAAAAATTATCATATCAATATGTTCAATGACTAAATTAGCACCAATGTGCCAAATATGAAGCATTATGAAATTTTGATGCTTGTTCTATGATAGAATGCATAAAAAATTGTATGCATTAACTACTAAAGGCACATCAATTACTTCACCACATTATTTTTGCAAAGATAATTTAATTTCGATTTTTTATAATTGAAAAATGTTAATATATGTATGGATTTTACAATTCCAATTTATTTTTTCTATATACATGTGCCTAAAAAGAATTGTATTTGAATCAAAGATGACAAAGATGAGTGTAGAAGTAGCAACAATAATAACATGTCGACATATACATCTTTATATATGAGTGGGAGACTAGAGAGAGGGAGAGGGAGAAGATCCCTTGCTCTATTACACCTCATACTCATGCTCGTTTGATTTGAGGAATTTTGGCCTTGTCAAGTTTATGAGGAGGCTATATTCCTTAAAGGGAACTCGTCCCTTTTACAATAGTTGATTTGTCATTGGGATCATGTTAGGAAATCATTTAAGGCCACTCTTGATTTGTGATATATGCCCACAAAGGAAGATGTTTATTTTATCACTAGGTTGTCCAAGAGGGGGAAGGTTTGGCTTTAATTCCTTGATATACTACCCAACATCGCAAGAGAGATCCAATTAACATATGCACAAAGGTATGTAAGTAAGGGCATTGTTGACACTACGGAATTCTAAGTTGTTGGTGGCCAATGGTGGATAGGTGAATTTGGTGTGGAGGAGGTTAAGTGCAGATCCCTTATTGTCGTGGCATTAGCGCACCTTACCTCTAATGGGAAGCATATTAACTATCCTTTAATGTACTATGTAGATTGCTTAGTTTAGAGGCCCCAACTAATTAAGTGCTTGAAGATTTTGTTTCCACAATTTTGTTTTGCTTTATATAATCATTGTTGTATTTTAGATTGATGGTTATTCTTCCTATTTGTTTCAAAGTTATTTACTTTATTATTTGAGAATCTTTGTACGACTCGATCAAGAATACCCTGGCTCAAGTAGACATACGACTAATGCACGTATGCACATGTCTAGATAATTTTTGCAAGGGTGACTAGTTGGAGTGGGCATGCACTCTGCTTGGTAGAGAGATTTGTGTTTTCTTAAATAGAGAGGACAATCTTGTCCCTAATCTTGTACAATATTCAAACTAAAAAGGATATTCAAACATCCTATTTATGTAGAATAAGCTGCCAAATAATAAAGATAATATTATAGTTATGTTCTAAAAAATCTAATTGTATCTATTTTATCTTAAAATGTTTAATATTATATATATTTTTATACTAATTTACATTTATTACTATAATTAAATAATAATTAATTAATAATTTTAAAACGTATTTTTATTTATAAGAGATTAAATATTATTCCATAAAATATAAAATTTGTTCATATCTAGGGTATTTTGGTTGTCAAAAAAAGAATTTTTCCCAATAATAACTTAGGTATTAAATAAAATTAAAAATATATATTTTTGAAATATTATTAAAAATTCAAATAAAAATAAATATTATTTAGCAACAAAAAAGTATATCTTATAACACTTTGATAAATAAATAAAGTAAAGTTATTAAACAAAATTAATATAAAGAAACAATTCAACATACCCTTTATTTCTCATAATGGAGCTCATACAAACACGTCAATAGATTAATAATTATGAAATAATGGAGCTCATCCAATATATTAATAATATAATTCATAATTCATAATGTTATAGAATTTGTTTGGTAATTTAAAAGTATTATTATAAATTTATTTTAATTTCAGAATCACGATATAAATATTTTTGGAGTGTAAAATTTAAGAGAAAGGGTTTACATTTCAAGATGTTTGATTCCTCTAAGCTCTCAATAAGTCTAGAGTTAAGATGGATCTATATTGGTTTTAATAATAATATAGATTTGGAGTTAACAACACCAATATAACTATATCAAATTTTTAATTTTCACTTGTTTTATATAATATTTAGA
>APFE030985359.1:595-42038 GCA_000404065.3 Pinus taeda
ACTCTTCATTCACCTTCTCCCTCCATATTAACCTCTAACCTTTATTATCTAGCTCCCTATGTTTCCCTTTCCCTACTATTATAACACCATGGTGTATAAATCCTAAGCATTGTATAAATACCTCGTCCTTGGCATTATAGCCATATGGTTCACTACTAGGGAATTGAATTAACACCTGGTTAAGCTCAAGAACCCAAGCCTTACCTTTTTGTCTCCATCAGAACTCATTCTACCTAGCCAACCCTTCATTTTGCCCTAAAAACCTTGGAAAAACCCCTTTTGCACCCTTATACCCGCTCAAAAGCAAAAAATGCATGAAAAACCCACTTTCTCCGCCTTATCCTAAGGTCGGGCCCCATTTGCGCCTTCATATGAAATTTCATAAAAAACCCATTTTATCCTAAGTTTTTATGGTATGCGCACCGTTATGAAAATACATTGGAAAAATCATGCAAAACACAAATATTTCCAATGTCTCACCCGGGCAAAGATCCCATCAAAAATAATTTTTTAATCCCCGCCCGATGCCATATCCTCCGTGCAGATCATCAGCCCGATAACCGTCCAATCAAGCCTTTTTCATCCAACGGCTGACGCTCATGTCGGACCGGCCCCGACGTCCAGACGATATCGTCTGATAGCTGTCAGACGCTGATGTCAAGCCAAGTCCACGCGTCGCCCCCAAGTTCCATCGGAGCCCCCTCTGACAGATTCCTTTCCGTAGCAGAGGCTGCCCGATATTGCACCACCTGTCTGCCGACGTCAGCGCCCCCTCTCTGCCTGTGTCAGCACCACGACCGCACGCCCTGTCCACCATAGCTCCACCTGTCTTCCACCTCACTGCCCCCGTGGACCAGTCATAGGCCGCCACGTTACCTGATGACGTCATCCGACCCTGACCCACCTGGTGACGTCATGATGACGTCAGCCAAAAAGGCGCGAATGACCCAAAAAATCCATATTTTGTCTATTTTCGCGTTCTTTTCGCACTTTTGGTAAAAACGACTATTCTTCTCTCTGCATGCGTTTTACGACCATTTTTCACCAACTTGCTCAGAATCGACCAGTAGACCTCCGCATGCCTACCCACCTAAATTGGTGACCCGACCCATCGATTTACTAGGTATTTCTCCATTCGAGTCTTCTCCAAACCTGGTTTTTCTCTGTAATAACAAAAGCTCACTTTGAGCACAGAAAACGCATAATTCACCAGAAAATTACCTGCACCCAGCTCCCTCTTGAAAAGTTAACAGTCAAAATTCATCAGCCGAGCCTATTTGGACTAAAATTTCACTGAAAACCCGCATCTTTCGTTCGCGCAGTCATGAACTAAAACCCGGAACCTGCACTCAATTGTTGAGAAAGGTCTGTTAAAGACTAATATTTGCCTTCTTAAGTAACTGAAACAGTATTTCAATTGCTGTAAACTTGCCCTGTTACCCTTCATTTTTCAATTTCACCTCTTTACTCAGGCAGTGCTCTTTACTATTGCCCAGTCTAAGAAACAGCAGTTTATTTACCAAACAGAATCCAAGTAACCATGGAGACTCCAGTTGCACCAGTTGCCCTCAATGTTGCTCCCCTAAATGCCCCTCATAGAGAGTTGGAGTGGCAGGATTTGGCAGACTTGGACTACCAAATCTCAGAGGACTCTTCATCAAAAAGCAAGTTCCACCTCCACCTGCTGAATGAGCTTAAGGCCAAACATGAGGATGGGACAGACATACTAGGCATTTGGGAGTTCCTTCCTCCCAATTTTCAGGCTCCCTCAGGTCAACCAATTCCCTGACCTGATTCATCTGTGTGCTGTCTGCTATGACCCCATTCAAAGAGTTCTGCTTGACCCTTTAGGGTCAGTGGTTTTCTACATGACCCCTGAGGCCATTAGAGAGATGCTACAGTTCAAGACTCAGAAGAAATTGGTCCCCTTGTCTCTATTAGATCTGATAAACCAAGGAGCTAAGATGCTAACAGATGCACAAATCATAAAGCTCAACCAATTGTTTATTAAAAACTCTGACACTGTGTTGTACCCTCCTATTTTTGATGGTTACCTAAATCAACTGGGTGTATATCTTGCAGACATGATCAGTTCCATCTTGGGGTACAAATCAGTTGAATTCATTGATGAAACTGTGCTAGTAATGATGACTATGTTTTCCCTTGGCGAGAGTCCAATTTATTATGATTATGCCACATATATATCAGATAAGATGCATGAGAAATTTTTAAACCTGTCAAGAGAGAAGGTGTTCAGGTACACCTCCTACATTTACCACTTGATTCTATATTATCAGCACGAGAAGTTCTCCTTCATTGTTAAGAGAACGGATGCACAAGGCAATCCAATGTCAGTGGTGTACTGGACCTCAGTGTTTCATAGCAGAACCTATTCTCCATACACCTACCATGAATTCATAGACCTCTTCATTCCCCCAGCCATGTCTTTATTCTTAAGCTCACCTCCTCCAAGACTGACTGATGAGATGCAGAGAATCCTGCAGTTATCCAAAGTGTACAACATTTGGGATTGGAACTTTTACCAAAACTACACCGTAATCAGAATATATGGGTGTGAGTTACCCCCATACAGATTGCCCAAATGTGTGCCCATGAGACTATTTGCCCTTGAATACTTCAGGAAATTTGGAAATGCTGATATGTTACACTTTGCAGGCAAGGGCAAGAAGGCACAGCTAAAGGTGAAAAATCAATTGGGCCACCTTGTTTTGAACAAAAGGGAAGGCTGGAAAGAAGCTGATAGAAAGCTAGAATGTCTTGGCCTGAAGACCAGCTTCCTCTGGAAGCCCTATGACCCCAATCACTCTATATCATTCAGAAGGCTCAAATACAAGCTCTCTAGTTATGACCATGTGAGTTTACCCCACATTGAAAAATTTTCCAATCAACCAAAATGGAAGAGGGGCACACTGGAGGAACCGGTCACACAAGAAGAACTGAATGAGAGAGCTAGAAGACATCTTCTGAAATTGGCTGACTTGGAATCTCCTCCACAGGTATTCGCTCTGCCAAAGCCTCAAGCGGGAGCAGCTGCCTCATCATCTACAGCACATCAAGAGGCAGTCCAAACCACAAGCCAAGCTCAGAGCAAAGGCAAGGAGAAGGACATGGAAGACCAACAGGTTCAGCCACCCCAACAGGTACAGCAGCAAAAGTAGCAACAGGTACAGGGGGAATAGATAGCAGAGGCCCCAATGGCCACACAGCAACAGCCAACACAAATGGCACCTCCCCGGCAAGACTCAAGGATTGACTCTTCTGTCCTCCAAACCCCTCAAAGGGAGGACGTGAACAGAAAAAGAGACAGAGACACTCCCCTTACTGCATCACCAACTCAAGGGGAGAAGAGGCAGAGGCTAAATCCTTTTTCTGAAGAAGAAATGCCAATGGGGCAGACTTCAGGTACAGGCCTGCCCAGCATGGAGGCCTCAGCCAGCTCCTTCCAACAAAAGCAAGATAGGGCAGGAGGAGAAGTTAGCTCCTCAGGTCAAAGGAGGGAAGGTGAGAAAAGCATTAAGCAGCAATTTAAGGACATCAAAAGCAGAAATGAACCTTTAAATCTGCAATTATATAATCACCTATTGAAAATGGCCCCTACGAACCAGCAAAGGCACATGTCTGCATATGATGCACATGAAGGAAAAATGATCATGAGCCATTTTACACCAACAGTGCAGCAACCACAGTCAGCTGCAGATTATATAAGGACCAATCTGGAGGTCCTGTCCAAAGACATCCACCCAATGGATCAAATATAATTGCACAAACAAACGGGTGAGATGGTCTATGCCACATTGGCAGATAAAACCCTGGTGAACTATAGGCTACAAAATAGCCTGAATAACACAACTGCACAACTTGAGCTGGAAAGGGCTTCCTCTAAAGCTAAAGACAATAGGATCAAAGCTCTGGAGGTAATCATAATAGAGCTTGGACATGATCCTAAAGATGTCAAGGCAGTGCAAGAAATTCGTAAGCTGAGGGATGCTAATATGGCAGCATTAAGAAAGATGTTAAAAATCCCATCAACTCTTCATCCTCAAATAGGAGAGATTTCCCAGCTCAGGCAAGATAAGGATGCAACTGCTATGCTGATGACATTATACAAAGAGCTCATCCACACCCAAGAGAAGCTGCAGGAATCAGAGGCTACCCTGCAAGCAGCATTACAGCAAAATGAGGCGGGGCAAACCTCACAACCTCCTGCATAAACAATAAATCTTGAGGAAATCCCTCAAACCACTGCCCTTCCTAGCCAGCAGGTACAACAGGTAGCACCATCCACCTCAGCACCAATGACAGAGCAGGCTGAAAGCCTTGACATGCAAAAGCTGAGAAATGAAATTCAAGTCTTGGAGTCTCAGATGTCAGAGCTAAATCAAGCCAAGGACAGTCTAGCAAAAATAAATGAGAAATATGACAAGTCCAAGCAGAATGTGGCTGAAAGAGAGAGGGAGGTAAAGGCTCTTAAGAAAAGAATAACTGAGCTGGAAAAAGAGCTCACACTGGACAAGGTCACATCTGAGCTGAAGAGGGTCCTGTGGGGCAATATTGGCGAGTCTATCACAGATCAGTGGGAGTATATTGAGGCCATCCATGAGCAGATAATGCTCATTGGAAAAGCACACAGAGAGATACAACGGGCAAGGGCATCTCTAGGCAGTATGCCTGAGATTGCCACTAGAATGATAAACGTGCTAAACTACAGAACAAGCTCCCAGCTCATCAAAATGGGAATTGGCAACAGGGAGGAGACCATCTCACTGATCAAAAGGGTCCTGACATTAAGAAACCTGATTCAGACCCTGGAAAGAAGAACCCAGGATATGGAAGCAGATATCAACAAATTCCAGAATAGGTTTATGGCATTGCAAAACAGGGGTCTTCCTAGCTTACTGGAGCCATCAGGAAAGTTGCTCTCTCATGAAAAATATGCCAAGAGAGTGAACAATTTTGCTGGGAATCAAATTGCAGAGACAGCTAGTACATCAGCAGAAGCAGGACCAGTTACAGGACAGACCCTCTTCAACAGGGTAGAAAGTTTATTTTTTATTATGAATGAAATCACACACTTGTTTGATGAGCCTCCCCATTTTTACAAATACACAGAGGCAGATGAGACCATGGGGTCAATTTTGAGGCATCAATTGCCTACACCGAATGTATGGGAAAATTTGATACAATTACTATTAAATCAAAGTCAGTAATTATGTTATTACTTTTTGAAAATATGTAAATTTTCATACAAAGGAAGATAAAGACACATCAACAGGTATGCAGAAAGAGGCTGAGCCAACTCAGCACAAGTATTCGACCACCACAACAGCACTAGCAGTCACAGGTGACAGGGCCAAGAAGCTACAGGAGGACACAGCTGCACAGCCACGTCATTCAGCAGTTATAACAAAGCGCTCAACCGATTCCGTGAACCCCAAAGGTCAAATTGTTCTGACAGGAGTTAAGAGCCTTTAACGATCATTAAAGATTGTAATAACTTTTGATCTGCAATCTCTGTACGAGTTAATGAAGATATTTTACCTCTCAGATGACTTAATGCCTGAGATATTTTGTATAAGAATTCTATATATTCCCCCTCACATTAGTTAGCAGGGGTTGGACATTGGATGTAAGAAGTTTTTCATATCTATTCTGCTCCTCTTCTAATGTAATTCTCAGAGAAATAATACAAAGGATGATGGAATTTCCAAAGCTCTGTGTTATCTGATCTTGTCTGGTGCTTAACTGAAAGTTGCAGGATTCCTGCGGATCACATGACTCAATAAGTTTCTCTTGTAAATCTTTGTTATATGTTTGTTGATCTTTCATATATCTTTCATGTTTCCGTGTTTAAACAGTTAATAGCAAGGAAAAAGAATAGTTCCAGGACTTAATCACAGATTACCCTGAACTCAATCTAAGCTATTGTGAAAGTATTTTCTTCAGTTATAGTAATGAAAGCATAATTCTTAAATGCTACCATATCACACTATATCATCACAATGATTTATTATTTCAGGAATTCAAGTTTTCTCCTGAGGAATACATCCCTTTCTCACATCCCAGCTTAGTGAAAAATTCTTAACTGATTTTCACTGGTTGTTTACACTCCATAATCATAATTTAAAGTTTGTTTCATGAATTATCTAAATGGCCCTGTAACTCCAGCTGCATAAAACTCAAGATTTCAAATAACCAACAGCCACAGACTCCATTCCCCAATGGATTAATTTTACCTGCAGAACTACAACTTTAAAGTTTCAGAAAGACATCCTCCCAACCAAACATAAACCAAAAACCTCAATTCATAACTAGCTTAAAATTTCCGTAGAACAGAGACAAACCTTAAAGAGAGAACCCTCTTTGATTACAGCTGGGCTAGAAGCTGTAATCCAAAGATTGGTTAGTGGTTACCTCGGCCGTATTCCCTTGGGAGTCATAGGGAACAACCTGGGTGTTAACAGTATGGAAGAAGGAATTATTTTAGTATGTGGCCCACCTTATGGCAGTGATGACATCAAAAGTGAAACCCCTTCTAGTCCAATTTCTTCTTATGTTATACCCCTTTAAGAGACATATTGATGTTTGGGCACAACCCTTCATTAGTATCCAAATTTACCAAAAGTCTTTAAATGGCCATCCTTCTTGTGACCTCATATGATCTTTCTGCATCCACATATGTACCCAGTCAGTTCCCAATCTATCTAAATGCATCCTCAAACTAGTATTGTAGTGCTAACCCTGGAAACCTAATCCATAAAGTGGTGTTTCCCATCTTTTCTCTCTTAGCATCAAACAAAGGAGACGACTTTCTTAGAAGAACTGATTTTGAATCAATACTATGGGGTTTGGATAATAACTTGGTTACTATCTCTCTTATCTCAAATTTAAAGAGAAACTAGCTACAATCTAAGGTAAAAAATTTCAAATCTTCCACGAGTTCCCTTCTCTATTCTTTCTGATACCATTCCCATGATAAGTCGACGTAAGAAAAACCTACCCCTCACTCCCCTTACCACCATTTTTTTCTTAAATTTCTATAACCTCACCCATCTTGACATCTTCCCCAAAAAAACATGTTTACTTCCTCACTTTTCAGTTGAGTATACTTCCTCTTCTTTCCCTTCTTACCGTCGATGAGATTCACCCTGGGCCCACCTAGGATTTTAGTTTGAGTTGACTATCAAGGCACTAGATCAGATTCAAACCCTTGCACATCACCTAGAACGTCGGTCAAGTTTAACAAAAAAACCCTCAATGACCTCTAAACCCCCCGAGACTAATAAATATTTTCCCATGACCTGTCTTATAGACAAATCAGTCATTGACGTTGGTCCATTGAACAACCTCTCGTATGCAAACCCTAGTTCATCAAAAATTCCTTTACTTTTTCCACAGCTATAATTCGAGAGAGAACTAGAGGTATTCACCAAAAAATTACCCTCATCAGGGCCCACCTGGCTCGAAAATATAAACCCTCCTAATATGTATCCCAAAATGGAACATATGCTAGTGCAATCGAAAATGGAAAAAGATACCTACTTTATTCATGCATAGGGAATGGACTAGGTGCATTAGGAACATCTGCAAATCCAAGAAACCACTAAGAAAAATATGCATCAACTCCCATGCCGGCCTCTCCAGTTGGTTGATCCGCTGAAGCCACATGATGTTGAGTTGGCCTGTTGGCCCATAAAGTGACAGTATCATCCAAATTAGGGAAGTAATCCACCAACTCATCCAAACCCTCCATAAAATGCTTCTCCATTAGCCTATGACCACCTAACGAGACCAATTGAACCACAACATATGATAGCACCAGAGACTGTTCATTAGCAACCATCCTTGTTTTCTTTAAAACCATCAACCTTGCAACCCTCACCACAAGAAAAAATAGTGAACCATAGAGCCCATATATAATAACATGTTAATACATTTATAATTTATATGTATATAAAAATAATATATTTAATATTATTTATAATGAATTAAATTTATATCTTATAAATCAAAAGCTTTTAAGTTGATCATCAAAATATTTTAAAATAATAATATATTTTAAAATATTATTGTGTTGGGAAGCTCTATACAACCTAGTATGTAGGAGCTATTTTTGTGTAATCTAGTTTCTAAAAATAATAAAACAATAATTACATTAACAAATTGAAAAGTATTAATAACAAAAACAATCAATGTCGACCATAAATAAATTACTTCAATTTCTACCTTAATTTTCTGTCAACTTTATATAGAGATAAAGGAATTGCAAGTAAAAAATATTACTTTTAAAAGTAATTGTTGAGCATAATGTTGCCATTGATGTCAAATGAGAAAGGTAGATGGATGCATGGTGTGTCAAGTTCAGTGAGAGTCCTATGGTTGTTGCAGTTTTTAGTAGAGAACCATCATAGTAGCAAGATGTGCAAATAAGTTATAAAATCTTATAGCTATAACGAGTAGATGGCCTAAGATTTGAGATCATTTATGCCTCAGGAAACTAACTCAGATGTATTTTGAAATGCAACAGTTCAAAAATTATGTGAAGGAGATTTCCAATGGTATCCTGAAGTGTGGAAAAGGCCTTCTAGATCGGGAGTCATGGTAGGTCAAGGTTTATAGATTAAAAGGCCAACATGAAGGGCTCCACAATTCAACGTTCCACTTCTCCCTTGTGTTTTGTTTGAAACTTCTTTCATTCGGAACTTAGGTATATTTAGGAATGAGGTTGGAACTTAGGCCATTTGGGCCTAGTCAGAGATTAGGTCATGCAACAGAAGTTCAAAAGGGAAATTCTTTGAGACACTTGACCTGTGAGGCATCAGCTCCTAGTTGGTCCCATGGACTAGTTGGAATTCAGCCAAGTCAGGAATAGTTAAAGTTGTGCCACGTAATAGGGTTTGAGAGGAAAACGAAGCCTCGGCCCTTGACCCCTAATTTATGTGAGAGAAGTGTAGAAATTATGGTGTATATTTCCAACTACTCGTGAAGTTTTAATAAAAATTACAAGACACAAACCTACTCTACTGCTCTATGAAATTTATTTCACAATTTAGAACAAAAAATTTAGACATGCAATAAGAAATAACCAACAGGCACACAATATTTTTCTTAGGAAAATCAATCTACTAAAAACCCCAATGTTTCCTTGCATTAATCTAATGAATAAAGATGTATTGCAATTTCTTTTCTCAGCTGAGAACAACATGCAAGTGAATATCATATCTCTCTGCTCATTGTGAATCTTTCACCTAGAATTAGTTAATTGTTACCTCTCCTTGAGCCCATATTTCTTTGTGCAATTCCTGATAAATCATGCCCCTATTATTTAGGAAAATTTTCAAAATGGATTGTACAATTCCAAAGGTTAAGCATATGACTACATGAAACACATGTACACTCAAGACTAGTCTACAACTGATGTTACATTACCTTCGAATATCCATCACAGCTAGGGAACTCAAATTCTCTACATGCACTGGCTATTTTGGGTTGATTGATCAATTAACTGTATGATCATTGAGTTTGACTAAAGACCCACTACACAATTGACCTTCCACTAGTTCCTCCAACAATTAGCAATAGTTTAACTAAAAACAACTTGAGATAATTGAGCTTGATTGCTACAAATTAGCGAGCACACATGCCTAACTGAACTCTAAATACTCCAACTCAAATTTACTGAGTAAACTGGGTGACACAAGCCATGTCACACAAGTTAACTGCATCCAAGTTGTTTGCTGATGTGGAAATTCAAATTTTCTCAATTTAATCAAGGCAAAATCAAATTGAGAATTTCTTGTTGCATTTTTCAACACTCTCTCTGGGAAAGAAAGGGATTATTAACCACCCCTATCCTGAACCTATGGAACTCGAAATTCCCTCTTTATAAGGTCTTTGTCAAAATGTGAGCATCTTGTTCCTTTGTCAGAATGTATTGAAGTAACATTATCCACCTCTACACAATCACAAAAATGGTGATACAAGATATCTATATGCTTCGATCAATCGTGAAATACATGACTCTTAGAGAGATTGATGCAACTCTGATTATCATAGTAGATCACAGTTGAACCCATCATCTGAACAAATAGTCCAACAAGTATCTTTCCCATCTGGATTGCCTCACATGTTGCTTGACTTGAAACTATGTATTTTTCTTCTGCCTGGATGAGCACCATAAATGTTTTCTTCCTATTGTACCAAGAAAGAGTTGTGGACCCATCAATGAAAATTCCACCTAATGTGCTCTTTTGGGCTGATGGAATCCCGTCCCAATTTTCATCTATGAAGCCACATAGCTTCACTCCCTCTGTCCTTCTGTACCATTGCCCAAACTGGGTAGCACATCTGAGGTACCGTAAAACATGCTTAGCTTCCTTCTAAAATAATTTGGCTGGCCTAACCATAGCTTTTCTCAACCAGTTGGTTGCATAACGCATATCTATTTGTGTGTTAACAAGATACATGAGTAAACCCACTAGTTGTCGATAAATGGTAGCATCCACTTCCTCACCTGAAGTGGCATCATCCTTCCTCTAGTTGGTCACTAGAGGTATCTCCCTGGGTTTGTAGCTCTACATGTGGAACTTTTATAATATCTCATTTGCATACTTTCCTTAAGAGACAAATAACTCCCCATCGCCTTGCCATACTTCCAATCCAAAGAAGTAGTGCATGAGGCCCATGTATTTCATTTCAAACTCACTTGCAAGGTCCTTACAAGATCTAATCAGCTTCGCATAACCATTTAGAATCAAATCATCAACATATAAGACAATAATAATATATTTACCTTATACCAATATGTAATATAGACTTGCATCCACTTCACTTTTGGTGAGGCCCAAACCGGTGATATAGTTATCAATCATGGTGTACCGAGAATGAGGTTCTTGTTTGAGACCATACAATGCTCGCTTGATTCTACATGCATGAGAATCCCAATCAAATTTCTCAAAATCTTTTGGTTACTCAATGTACACCTCCTCCTCAATAACACCATTGAGAAATGTTGTTTTTACATCAATCTAGTGGATCTTCCATCCCATCTACATAGCGAGTGTAAGAATTGATCTAATGGATGAGTACCTTCCTATAGGAGAAAAGGTCTCCTCATAGTCAATTCCCTTAACTTGAGAGTACCCCATGGCAAAAAATTTGGCCTTATACTTCTCTATGCTTCCATATGTTGCGTTATTTACCTTGAAGATCCATCTCGAAACCACAATCGATTTATTAGATGGTCTTGTGACCACTTCCCAAACATTATTCTTTACAATGGATTTGTATTCCTCCACCATTACATCAACCCATTTAAGTTTCTATATTTATTCCTCAAAATAGGATGGCCTAGTGTCTACAATCTAAGTCGTTAGAGCCATGTATCTAGCATACCGACTGCATGACCTTCTTTGCCTACACAAATTTGAAGGAGCACCCACATTATCCCTCGCATTCTACACAAGTTTATCAACTTACCTAGTCCCTTTCCTGCCTTCTCTTGATGGTTATGCTAGAGTGGATTTCTCCACTATCTTCTATTTAATTTTTGGCTTCTACAAAGCTACCCGAGGCTCCTCATTTGGAGCTAAAAGCTCCTCTTCTGGTAGGATCTGGAGCTCCCTCTCAAGGGAGCACTACATCGCTTTATCCTTGGAAAATTTTACATCCCTTCACACAAATGTCATTCAGAGGGATGGAAAGTACACATAGTAGTTGTGAGGAGTTTCTATGTAACCCACAAATATCCCCAACTTTGTTGTCTGTTCAAGCCTCTTCCTTGATTCTTTGGAGACATGGTAGTAAATAGAGGCTCCAAAAATCTTGAAGTATGAAACATCTAGATTCATCCCCAAGAAAGCCTCCTCTGGTGTAATCGTATCAAGAATCTGATGAGGACTCTAGTTCTACAAATAGACTATTGGGTTGCATGCCTCAACCCACAAATGTAAAGGTAAGCCTTGGTCATGCAACACTTCCACTGCTTCTCCCAAAATGCTACAATTCTTTCTCTCAACCACTCCATTCTATTGTGGGTTGTGGGGTGATTTCAACTCTCAATGAATTCATTCTTTCACATAAAAATAACTAAATTCATTCAGCACGTACTCACCTCCATTATCGCTCCTAAAAGCCTTCACCTTCTTTCCAGTTTCTTTCTCAACCAATGCCTTGAATTATACGAACCTGGAGAATGTCTCATATTTCTTCGACGTGAATAAGATCTAACACTTCCATGAGAATTCATGAATAAAAATGAAAATATATTTGTGTCTGGAAGTGAAGGTGGTCGAGAAAGGTCCACAAACATTAGAGTGTATACTTTCTAAGAGTCCATGTGCTTTCTTGTCCTGATCATGGCATGTGGATTTTTTGAACTTCCCCAAAGTACATCCTTTGCATACATTCTGCTGCTCAAATTCTCCTTTGGGGAGACCAGTGGTTATTTTATGCATAATATTCAAGGCACCATGACGAAAATGACCAAGTATTTTGTGCCAAAGTTCACTGACCTCGTGACCCCACACTTTCTTTGCCTTAGTGCTTAATGCATCACAATCTTCCACATCTGTTTTATAGAGTTTCTTCATAGGAACCATAATTTGTTTCACCTATCCCATGGCTATGTGTCTTAAGAATGCTTCCTTTGTTAAATATCACACCATAACCATAGCCTTCCAAAAATACAACAAAGATGATATTTTTGTTTTGTCCTGCAGCGAACATGACATCCTTGATCTTGAGAGGCGAGCCTGACTCCCTCTGAATAGTGACTATACCAACCCCAATCGCATTGTACCTTTCATCATGTCCCAAATCAATCTACAATTGAAATTATTTCTCCTCTAGGTCACTGAAAAATTCAATACACCTTGTCATGTGGAATGATGCACTTGAGTCCAAGTATCACATGCTCCCCATGACTATGTTTGACATGCACGCGATAACGATAAAGTCAAGATCGAAGTGTGAAGCCAAGGCTTCACCTGTTGCCCCTCCTGAGGTATTATTTTTTTCCTTTTTGTGTGGACACTTTGTGACATAGTGCCTGAACTCATGACAATTGAAGCATTTAATTTTGGACAAATATTTCTTCTTGACCCTTGTCTCGATTCTGGTTTGGATTGATATTTCTTCCCTTTTCCCTCATTTCCCTTTCTGATCCAGGTCGATGTTGGTGGCAACCCACCTATCTCACTTCGACCCCCAAAACTGTCTCTTTCAATTTTTTAGATTCCTTAATTGTAGCACAATTTACTAGTTTTAGCAGTTTTTCGAGTCCTAAACTTTCGAAGCTTGTTTGAGGCCCTAAACAACGTTTTTTTTGGGAAATCTGGGAGCAACATGGGTCCATGGACTAATGTTGTTCTTCCAAAAGTTGTTTTTTTTAGATAGATCTTTCTAATGAGCTATTGTGTGGGTCAAATGGAGATCGTATACCAAAGTTACAATCCGGAGAAGTTGATGTAACAATTTACTCGAAATGGGGCCCATAATTTGGTGTTTCATCTCCAAGGGTTAGGTTTTTGGATGTTTAGGGTTTTCCATTATTTCTCAATAATAAGTAGGCCTTTGAGCCTCATTGTAAGACATTTCAAAAGCATGTAGCTACCGCATCTTTTCTCAGGGATAAGCTACCACAACCCTAGCTGGTTTCATTCCATTTATGTTTGTAAGCATATTTCAATATTTTACATTAATGAAATGAAGTTCCACTACATCTCTGTGTTTATGGTTATATCTATAATTTTTTGCATTCCTGTTTAAATCTAGATCACTTTCCAACCAATCCAAAGTTTTATTCATTCTTTCCCTTAGATGAAGTCCCAGCTCTAGTATTCTATATTATTTCCTCATGTACCAAATTGTACCATAAGCATTCCTAATTTGGTAGTTTCTCACTCCCATTCACCAAATCTTGGTAGCTATGCAAGCTCTTAGGAAGGCCTAGAAGGGCTAGAATTAACAAGTCATCTTCTAGAACATTAACACCAATCCCGCCAAGTTCATCACGACATTGTGTGAACCTTCTTAGATACTGCAATATAGTGTCATTCTTTTGCATCTTGATACTTTGAAGTTTATCCTTGAGTGACAACTTCTTGTGTTCACTACTATTCATGAACAATTCTGTCAGTTCTTTCCACTTGTGAATGAAGTTTCTTTTCCATTGGTATTTGAGACAATTCGATTTCGTATTCCCTCCAAGTTGATTCTCCTCGCCTTGGATACATATTTCTTCCACTGGGCAAGGTTCTAGGAACCATATTATGGTGGTTTTGCAACATCTCTCTTCATGTATTCTAGCAGTCCATTGTCATCCAATACCTCATCCATGCTATCTTTCCATGAGATTAAATTAGAGTTGCCTTGTAAGGCATACTCTAGCCTCAGTCAATTGAAGGTCATCCTATCACCTTTGAAAATATCCTATTGCACTGAACTTCATATTCTATCCTCCTCAGAAACAATTTTGAAATTTCTGCTTTAATTTGAATCTCGCTCTAATACCATGTAGAAATGATGGTGTAGATTTTCAACTAATCATGAAGTTTTAATCAAAATCACAAGACACAAACTTACTCTACTACTTTGCAGAATTTAATTCACAATTTAGAACAAAAAATTCAAAATTGTAATAAGAAATAACACACATGCACATATTATTTTTCTTGGGGAAAGCAATCCACCAAAAACCTCTATGCTTGCTTACATTAGTTTGATGAATAGAGTTGTATTACAATTTATTTTCTCAACTAAGCACATCCTACAAGTGAATACCCTATCTCTCTTCTCATTGATAAGCTATGACCCAAACTTAGTCAATTTATTCCTATGCTTGAACCCCTGTTTCTTTGAGCAATTCTTGAGAAATTAAGCCCCTCTTATTTAGGAATTTCTCCAAAATGGATTGTGCAATTCCCAAGGTTGATCATCTACATGCATGCAACACTTGTACACTCAAGACTAGTCTACAACTGATGTTACACTACCTTGGAATATCCACCATAGCTAGGGACCTCTATTTCTCTGCACGCACGAGCTATTTTGGGATGATTGATTATTTAACTAGATGACCACTGAGTTTGACTGAAGTCCCACTCCACAACTAACCTTCCACTAGTTCCTCCAATAGTTGGAACTAGCTTACCTTAAAACAACTTGAGATAATTAACTTTGATTGCTACAACTTAGCAATCACACATGCTTAATCGAACTCTAACTCCTCCAACTCGAATTTACTAAGTAAACTAGGTGACATAAGCCATGTCACACAAGTTAACTTCATCCAAGTTGTCTACCGGTGTGGAAATTTATTTTTTCTCAATTTAATCAAGGGAAAATCAAATTGCGAATTTCTTGTTGCATTTTTCAACAATTGAATACTAATGTGTTAAAATTTGCAACCATGTCCAAAATCCACATGGGTCATCTTATTTATGACAACTGATATTTTCTTGGATTCCTCTCTTTGAGGGATGTAGGATTGATTTAGAGATCATATGATTTTTACATGTATAAATGAAGGTATGAAGTTATTTTGATTATGGAAAAATTGTCAAGGTTGGCCAGCAAATGTATGTAGGCTCAGAAGCCCAACAATCACTTATATTCATCCTCAACATTTCATATAAATAGAGGGTGAATTAGCCTCATTTGGAAACACTCATCTTCACACATCTCTCTTTCTCCTCATTGATTGAGTACGGATTTTTGGGTAGTCTGTCTATCCACACGTGCGAAGGAAAGGAAGGAAATTTTTTTGTTTTGGGTGTTGACCAAGTTTGACCAAACTTTAGAGACTTTTTTTGGGCTGCATTGACCATATTTGATTGCGATTTTGGTGTAGGAATTATGTCCTAGCAGACCGCATTTCTGGGCACAAAAATTGAGACTAAACATTGACTGTTAACTAGCATTGACTGCAGCTAGGACTGACCACAGGTGAACTATTTGACCAGACTTTGATTGGGCTGATTTCATACTAGTTTGAGGGCTGATTCATCTTGCTGTTTGCAGGCCAAACTTGACTGAAGTTTATCAAATTGCTGAGGGTCAAATCTGCCCTCTTGACCAGCGTTGACTTTTCTGGTTAGGGCTCTTTTTCTGCTATTATAAATTATCAGTTTTGTAAATTGTATTATCTCTCTCTGTTGAACTATTGAGGACTATAAAAAGAATTGATCTAGGGTTTCCCCACAATGGGGTTTGTCCCTAGCTAGTGCAACATCTTGTGTCCTCTTATCTTGGTCTGTCTTCTACTATTTATGTTTACATTCTATCTACATTTTACTATCATGTTGATGTGATTGCTAAACTCGATATTGATATTGGGCTAATAAAGAAATTGAAGTAAAATTTTTGTTAAGCATAGAACATACCACTTTTGCCTAAAATTAACATAGTATTAGAGATGAGGTGAAGACAAAGTCCAAGCAAGGGTGAAAGAGTAATCACCAAAGATAGTTGGCAAGGACAAAAGGCTCAAGGGGTTCCTCATGCTACTTCTCAGCTAAAGACGAGCTCCATGATAAATCTGACTACCATGGATGGAAGATGTCCCTTAATTTGACCTTGGAAGAAAAGGAAATGATGGATTATGCGTATGGCAAAATCCTCGAGCCTCCATCAAATGTATTGGCTGCTGTGAAGACCAAGTAAAATAGGGTTCAATTCAAAGTGAATAATATTATCAAGCATTCCATTGACAAGAATCTGGTGGCCTATATCTCTAAATTGAGGACCTCCAAGGAGATCTATGATAGGTTGGTTGGCATGCTCAAGTTTAGTAATGCTAATCAAATTCTATTTCTCAAGAATAAGTTGAAGGATATTAAGAAGGGCAAGGATGAGGACATTCAATCATATTTCTTTAGGATTACTGAGATCAAGAATGATATACTCTTGATTGGAGAAGTCATTCTTGATAGGGAACTTAGCCTCACCACCGTTGGAGGTCTCCCAACAAAGTGGTATGTATTTAGAACCACTATACTCAACAATGATTGAATTCGAGGGTTTGAAGAATTGATTTTGAGATGCTTTCAAGAAGAAACAAGAATGGTGGAGAAATAAATTCCTCCTAATAGAAGCAACCCCGCTGCATTCTTCGCTCATGCCAAGAGGAAGAAAAATGCAGGTTCAAAGAATCAAATTCAAGGAAGACAAGGATTCAAAAATGGAAGGAAGGGAAGATGCTTTGTTTGCAATAATTTTGGCCACTATGAAAGGGAGTGTCCAAATAGAAGGGACACATTGCATGACGATGATCACAATCATTCTAGGGGCAACTTCAACAACAACAATCAAAATAATGGCAGGTCCAATGGAAAAGGGAAAAGGAGTGTGTGACATCAAGGAAATGGTTGACCCTCCAAGAAATCAAGGAACTCTAGGTATGAAGAATCCAATGTTGTTAACAATAAGAAAAAAGTGTATTATCTTATATCGTCCCTATCCATTGCCTATCCTATGGACACTTTGGGAAATTGGTTGATTGATAGTGGTGCCTGAAGGCACTTCACCAAATAGAAGGAAGCCCTCTCTAATTTGATAGAAAAATAGACAAACTTGGAGATCATCCTTGGAGATGAGCCGCCTATCCTGTGAAGGGAATAAGGAATGTTACCCTTCAATTGAATCAAGGTAACATAATTCAGTTGCAAGAAGTATTATATATACCCATCCTCAAGAAGAACCTGGTGTCCATTTCGGCAATGGAAGATAAAGGATTCAAGTTGGATTTTATCTATGCAAATGTGCGTGTTTGGAAAAGAAATTTTAAATATGCTTTTACTCTTTGGTTCAGGGTTGACACTTTGTATCAAGTTGGAGGAAGTCCATTAGAGCCATGTCCTCTGATACATCTCTACAATCTAAACTATGGCACCATAGGTTTACCCATCTTCATTATAAGGCCCTTCCCAATGTGAGATAGATGGTGATTAGCATGCCCAAGTTAGAAGTATATCATGAAGGTGTATGTCTGAGATGTGCTGAAGGAAAACTTACAAGGGGACTATTCCCCTCAAGTAATCACAAGACCACAACTATATTTCAATTGAACCACTCCGACATATTTGATATGATTCCCATAAATTAATTGGGAGGATACTTATATTATATCACCTTTATAGATGATTATTCTCGCAAGACCTAGATATAATTCTTGAAGAAGAAGGATGAAGTGTTCACTTGGTTCCAACACTTCAAAGACTTGATGTAAAACCAATTCAAGAAAAAATCAAGGTTTTGAGGACTAATAATGGGACCTAATATGAATCCAATGAATTCCAAGATTATTGCAGAGAAGCTGGCATTAAGTGGGAGACTACAATTCCATATACTCCTAAGTAGAATGCTGTGGCTGAAGGGAATAATTTCTCTATTGTAGAATTTGTATGTGCCATGCTTCATGATTAAGGCCTTTTGAAGTTTCTATGGGCTGAAGCTGCAAATACCATCGTATATGTTCAAAACTGATGCCCTCATCAAGAATTGGACTCCAAGGCTCCCCAAGAAATTTTCACTAGTAAGAAACCTGATGTCTCTCATTTTATAATTTTTGGAAGCCTCGTATATTTTCATGTGCCGAAAGAAAAAAGAAGCAAATTAGGTGCATCTAGGATGAAAGGAATCTTTGTGGCCTATAGTGAAAATTATAAGGGATATAGAATTTATGTGGTTGGTCAATAGGAAGTTTAGATAAGTCATGATGTCACCTTTGATGAAGATATGGTGCTCGAGAAGATAAAAAACCTTCCTATCCTAAGGAAGGATAAATAGTTAACACTGGAAATAAGGGTGAAAAAGAGGATGAAACGATGCCTAATGTTGATGAACCTATGAATCCTATTAATCCTCCTCCTCATGAGCCATCCTCCTCCAAAATGAGACCCTCATGGCTTAGAGAGAGTCTTGAAGATGATAAGAGAAATTTTTTACCAAGGGGAACTTTCCATGAAAGTAAGAATCCAAATAGGTATCAAGGATATTTGACCACCATGAACACTATCATTCAAAATGAGCCTTCATCATTCGAAAAGGTTGTGAAGTAAAAGGTATGGAAGGATATTCTGAATGAAGAATACAAGTCAATTATGAAGAATGATGTCTGGAATGTGGTCCCTAGACCTAAGAAAAAGTCTATTGTCACCTCTAAGTGACTCTACAAACTAAAGCATGGAGCTAATGGAAGTGCAGAAAAGTTCAAGGCTCTCTTTGTTGCTCGAGGCTTCTCTCAAAAAGAAGGTGTAGATTATGATGAGATATTTTCACCTGTTTCCTGATACACCACCATTTTCTTGATCATAGCCCTTGCTACCTCGCAAGGATGGAAACTACATCAAATGGATGTCAAGACCACCTTCTTTCATGGTTCGGTCAAAAAGAAAGTTTATGTGGAACAACCCGAGGGGTTTGAGGTTCATAATCAGGAATCTCATGTATGCAGGTTGAATAAAGCTCTCTATGGATTGAAGAAAGCATATTGAGCTTGGTATGAGAGGATCGATATCTATCTGATGAAGTTTGGATTCACTAGAAGTGAAACCAATATGAACCTTTACATTAAGGTTGAAAATGATAAACCTCTCATTCTAGTAATTTATCTGGATGACCTCTTTCTGATAGGTGCAGATCCTCTCATTCACAAATCTAAGAGGGAGTTCGCTTCTAAATTTTAGATGAAGGACCTAGGAATGATGCACTATTTCCTAGGGTTGGAGTTCTGACAAAAGACAGGTGAAATTTTACTCTCTCAAGGAAATTATGTTGTGAAGATATTGGAAATATTTGGAATGGTGGACTACAAGCCTGTGACTATTCCGATGGAACTTAGCTTTAAGAAGTTATGTGGTAGTGTTGCTGGACGTGAATTGGGAAATGCTTCTGAGTATCGTCAACTCAAAGGAACACTGGTGTTCTTGGTGAACTCCCATCTAGACATATGTTTTGCGCTTAACACATTGAGCCAATATATGGTTGAGCCTCATCATACACATTGGATTTCTACCAAGAATCTTGTGAGATATCGTTGGGGCACAATCCCTCATGGACTGAGATACACTATCATAAATGTGAGGCTACATGGTTATTCTGATGTTGATTGGGCTAGTTTTATGGTGGATCACAAGAGCACTTCTCGATGTTGTTTTTCTTTGGGTTATGCTTCGATATCTTGGATGAGAAGGAAGCAGAGATAAATTTCTTTGAGCAACACCAAGGTAAAATACATAGCTGATAGTATGGCCTCCTCTGAAGTTTCTTAGTTGAGGAAGCTCTTCAGTGAGCTATTTGGACATGTGTTGGATATCATCGTGATCCTTTACGAGAACCAGAGTGGGATCTGATTATCAGAAAATCTTGTGTTTCATGATTGCTCCAAGCATATAGATATCAAGTACCACTTTATTTGAGACATGGTACAACGAGGAGAAATAAGGGTCCATCACATTGGGGATGATGAGCAGGTTGCTGATATTCTGACAAAGCCCTTGGGGAAGGTAAAATTCTTGGCCTTCCAAGAACGACTTGGATTCATTGAGAGACCCTCTTATGAGGGTCCTGTATGAGATGGACATTGAGCTTTGGGAGTTCCAGGGGACTTGGGGTACTTCTTGGAGCGATGAGCAACCATAGGGTGAGTGGTTTAGCCTTCCCCTGGTGGTTTTCTATGTACAAGGTGAGTGATTCATCCCTCCCCTGTGATACCCCTTGGCGACATGTATACAGGATGAGTGGTTCATCCTTCTCCTACTAGGACATCCTACCCATGTAGTCTAGGACTCATGGGAAGTATCTCTCATCTGGCCAATGAGTAGGGAAATGAGGATAGCACCTATAGTACTACCGACGGACGCATCATGTAATACGATACTCCCTATACTAGGATGATCGATATTGATCTAGGACCAATGGGAACTAACTTCAAGTCAGTAAAAGTGGTATGAGACACTCTCTTTGATTGGAATTGACTTTAGGTCAGTATGAGTGGTATGAGCCACTCTCTTTCGATTGGGTCTAACTTCAGGTCAATAGAGAATGGTATGATACATTCTTGATCACTTCTTCTTCATCATAATTTAGCATAGTAGAGTAGAGCACAACAGTGTAGAGTAGTGCATTAATGGAAGAAATAGTACACATTTGCAGATCGATTAGCAGATGGAGTTCTCCCTAATTGAGACGGAGTGTTAAAATTGGCAACTAGGGCCAAAATCCACATGGGTCATCTTATTTATGAAAACTGATATTTTTCTTGGATTCCTCTCTCCAAGAGGTGTAGGATTGATCTCGAGATCATCTGATTCTGACTTGTACAAATGAAGTTTTGAATTTATTTTGATTATCGACAAATTTTTAAGGTCGCTAAGCAAACTTATGTAGGCTTAAAAGCCCAAAAGTTACGTATATTCATTCATAATGTTGCATATAAATAAAGGGTGACTTAGCCTCATTTGGACACACTCATCATCACACATATCTCTTTCTCCTCATTGATTGAATACAAATTTCTGGGCAGCCTCTCTCTCCACACATGTGAAGGAAAGGAAGGCAAATTTTCTATTCTAGGCGTTAACCAATTTTGACCTAATTTCAGAGACTATTTTTGGGCTATCTTGACCCTGTGTTGACCATATTTGACCAAAATTTTTTATGGATGAACTCCATCCCAATAGGTCACATTTTTGGGCACATAAATTGAGGCTATACATTGATTGTTGATGGGCATTGACTGCAACTAGGGCTGACCACAGGTGGACTGTTTGAACAGACTTTGACTGGGCTAATTTCAGACTATTTTGAGGGCTGATTCATCTTGTCATTTGGAGTCCGAAGTTGAATGATGTTGATCGAATTGTTGAGGGTCAAATCTTCCATGTTGACCAATGTTGACTTTTCTTATTAGGGCTCTTTTTTTGTTGTTATAAATTATCAGATTTGTAAATTGTACTATCTCGCTTTGCTGAATTATTGAAGACTATAAGAAGAATTGATCATGGGTTCCCCCTGGCTGGTGCCACATCTTTTTCCCTCTTTCCTTGGCTTGTCTTCTACTATTTATGTTTATGTTTTACTTGTGTTTTACTATCATGTTGATGTGATTGCTAGACTGGATATTGATATGGGTTTAGTAAAGAAATTGAAGTAAAATTTCTCTTAAGCACAGAACATACAATTGTTGCCTAAAATTAGCATGATGACGTAGCAATAGGGAACATGACACCACATGATTGGATAGAATAGGAACAAATGGCTTCCAAGGTAGTAGAATGACGTTAGTGCATGGTGATGTGGCATTCCAAGCATACGACATGTAACATGTGTTTTTGGAATTTTTAGGTGTCCAAGATGGTCAAATCTAGGTGACATGTTTCACTATGCAAAATTTTCCACATGGCCCAAATAATGTTAGCGTGAAGTAAGATTATGACATGATAGGTCCTCAAAGTTTGTTCTAAGGGGGTGTCTCTAAGGTTTTTTCATGTTTTTGGTTTTCAGTGCCTAACAAGTCAAAACAATGGAAATGGATTTGAGTCAGGCCTCTAATTTTAATCAGGCAATCAGAGGTCATTGGTGCATAGTAGTTGGAGAATGTCGACTCACAACCCACCGACCCTCCAACCTATATTGGAAGGCATGTGGGGTGTTTCTAAGGATTTTTCATGTTTTTGGTTTTCAGTGCCTAACAGGTCAAAACAATGGAAATGGATTTGAGTCAAGCCTCCAATTTTAATCAGGAAGTCAGAGGTCACTGGTGCATAGTAGTTTGAGAATGTCAACTTACAACCTACCGACCCTCTGAGCTATATTGGAAGGCATGCTTAGGGTGTGATAATGGAACAATTACCACATTAATGAACACCATTCCTAATCACTAATGGTGACTAAGGAGACTTAAGAAACTAGGCAATAGGAAGGTAGCAAGGACCATGAATTACAAAATAATGAATGGAGAACCATGTTGCTTGGACAAGAAAATTTAATGGTGCGATTGAGAATTAATTACAAGGATTGAAAAATCTTCAAAAACCTCTTAAAACTATTATAGTTGTAACTGTAGAACAAATAAGTCTCTAATACTGTGTAGTCAGTCTATCTGAAGTTTCTAGACCTATGACATAAATCATACTTGTGTCAGTTGATTGAGTAAATTGATCTCACAGGCATGTTCTTAATTGAATAATAGAGTGCCATTATGTGCTTTGAATATGGTGGTTGATAAGTTCACACGGTGCGTTGTTCACCATGTTTCTACTGAACAAAAAGCTTAGAAAACATTGAGTAAAGTGGGGGGAGCATAATTGTATTGTGTGTAAATAAAGAATATTGTTGTAAGTGACTAAGTGCATGGATAAGGCATATTGTGGCCAGAAATGATTATCAAGTTAAAATTTCATGGCCAAAACTAGCATTGAATGAGTAGTGAATTGTGTAATATGAAGGACTATAGAGTATAGATTAAGGTGTTATGTGGAACAACTGACTACGCTTTTTTTATATTTCTATGTAGTTGTAATGGGCCTCTATTTTCTCAATCTAAAAATTGTATGAAAAGTAGAACAATTGGATAAAATAGGTTGTGGCCTTCACTTATAAAGGGGTTTATGCCTCTTGGCATGTTTTATCTTTCTAATTCATTGAAGGGGGTTATAATCTCCTTTGAGTGGGTGTTCACAAAAAATATAACAAACAATTTGGTGGTTTCCCCGTTAGGTTTCCACGTTAAATTTTAGTGTTTATGTGTATGTTTCTTATGTTGATCATTGTATGTTCATGAGAGTGATTTACCCTATTGCTTGTGCATTTGATTGTAACTACTCATATGGGTGATTTCTATTTCAAAAGAGTTTAAAAGTTAAAATTATATCCATTAATGATTGACGAACCCCCCTCTTAATAGTTCATTATTCCAACATTTCATACCAAAGCCGAGTTTGTTCGAGAACAATTTAAACACTAGAGAGTAGATCTATAAGGAATCATGTCTAGACAAGAGAGTTAGGATGCTTATTCAAGTAAGATACCAGTATTTGATGCAACAAACTATGCTTTTTGGAAAGTTAGGATGGAAGCCTATCTCATGTCTCTAGGGGTAAATGGTTGGAGTTTTGTGTTATTTTATTATGTTGTCCTTGCAATCCCTCCTACGGATGCAGATGGTAAAAGGGTGTATGGAAATAATGTAAAGGCCATTATCTTTGGTCTTAGTCAATATAAACCTATAAAGGTTATGCACTATAAGTATGCTAAGGAATTATGGGACAAACTCAATCAAATCCATGAAGGAGATGAGAAAGTTAAGCAAACCAAATTTCAAACTTTCAAAATGAGGTTTGAGAGCTTAAGGATGAGTGGAGAAGAAAGTATAAAATAATATTTCCTCAGAGTTTATGAAGTAACCAATATGATAAGAGGACTAGGTGAAGATATCAAAGAATAAGTAATTCTTCATTAGGTCTTGATATCTCTACCTATGATATTTAATGCCAAAATCTCAGCCATCGAGGAGATGATTGACTTGAAAAGTCTCACAATGGACTAGCTACTTGGTACTCTCACAAACTATGATTTGAGAGTAGGTAAAGAGAAGGTTAAACCAAAGTAGGAAACATTCAAGATATTTATGAAGAATATGTAGCACAAAGATCATCAAGAATGTTCCAACTATGAATCTTATCAAGAACTAGCTTACTTTGCTAGGAAACTAAAACATGGATCCGGGAAATATAAAGGTAAGTCTCCTTTCAAATGCTTTAATTGTGGAAGAGTTGGAAATTTTTCTTCCAAGTATTCTTATAAAGAAAATTCAGATAAGGATAAAGATAAAAATCCCAAAGATAAAGCTCAAAAATATCAGAAAAGGAACTCCTTCAAGAAGAAGGGGCTCTATTCCATAGAGGATAGCTCTTAATTAGAATCAGGTAACCCTATGGTAAGTTTTTAAAAATCCTTAGTGCCCTCCTAAGCGAGAGGTGTGAAATTCCAAAATAATCTTTTTTTTTTTTATTTGGGAATTCTTACAAATATATAAGTGATCTTTGTACCATAGTGAATCATTTTTCCAACTAAATGTATTAGATGTACTACGATCTTCTTGAAACTTTTGAATGAGTGACCACACCTCTCCATTATTCCTCCATTCCTCCATTGTTTCATTTATCCACTTAGGTTGGATAACAAAAGTGGCACAAAGCAATGCTCCCACATCTTCATCCTTTCTAGAGAGTGCATCTGCAACAAAATTTTTCTTCCTTTTTTTCATATGATTTCAAAGTCATAACCCAACATCTTTGTCACCCATTTGTGTTTCTCTTTAGAAGATAATATTTCTTTCAAAAAGTATTTAAGACTATCATGATATGTTTTTACCTTGAATTGCCTGCCCATTAGGTAAGGTCCACATTGCTTTAGTGCATGTAGTATTGCCAACATTTCCTTCTCATAAAATGGTTTGCGTAAATAATTTCATTTGATTAGATGACTTTCAAAACAAATGGGTCTTCCTTATTTCATTAAAACAACACTAATTCGATTTCCTGGAGCATCACATTCCACAATAAAAATTTTCATGAAGTCTTCCATAGCTAAGATTAGTGCTTGGAACATTTCCTCTTTAAGATGTTCAAAGGCCTTCGTTGCTTCTAGAGTCCAAGAAAATGTACCTCTCTTCAGTAATGATGTTAGAGGTGCTACTATTTTCCCATAATTCTTAACAAACTTGCAATAATACCCTTTGAACCCAAGAAATCCTCGAAGATGATTTATGGTTGTGGGGATTTTCCATTCCTTAATGGATTTAATTTTGTTCGGATCTACCTTAACACCCTCATGAGATATAATATGACCCAAATATTCCACTTCTTGTACTCCAAAGAAACATTTGGAGGTTTCTGCATATAATTGTTTCTCCTCGAATAGTTTGAGAACCCTATCAACATGTTGAACATGATCCTTCCAAGGCTTGTTGTAGGTTAGTATAGACCATCAAAAAATACTGACACAAATTTTCAAAGGAAGGGTTTGAAAATGGAATTCATCAAACCTTGAAATGTGGAAGGTGTATCAGTAAGGCCAAAAGGCATGACCAAAATTTCATAGTGACCCTCATGAGTTCTAAATGTTGTTTTCGCAGTGTCTTTAGTCTTCATTCTAATTTGATGATATCATGAACAAAGATCGATCTTAGTGAAGTAAATTCCTCCATGTAATTCATCCAACAATTCATCAATGAAAGGATTGGGAAATTTATCTTTAATAGTGAGCTTGTTGAGCTCCATATAATCTGAACAGATACACCATGATCCATCCTTCTTGTGCACCAATACTACTGGAGCAAAGAAATAACTTTGACTAGGTTGAATTATAATAGCCTCTAGCATTTATGCAACCATATATTCAATTTCACTATTTTAGGCATAAGGATATCTGTAAGGCTTGATGTTTTGAGGAAAAATTCCTAGAATAAAGTGAATAGCATGACCATGATCATGAATAGGTGGGAGGCATTTGGGAGTCTCAAAAACCTTGGAATGATTGTCCAAGACCATTTGGAGATCTAGAGGAATAGATGGTTTCGATGTTTGAACCTATAGTGACCATAATTGTGCAATTAAACCCCATTATTATTTATTCAGAAGCTTTCTCGTGCCATTAGATCTGATTATCTTTCATGGTTTCCCTATGATACCCCTTAATTCAACTTCCTTTCCTTCCTTAAAAAATTTCAAGAAGAGTTCTTGAAAATTGAAATCTATCATCCCCAAAAATTGTAACCAGTTGACTCCTAGTACAACATCAACACCACCCATTGGAATGGAAAGCATTGGACTATTCAATACGTATTCCTCCATGGGGAGCTTGATATTCTGGCACTTTCCAGAGAAATTTATATTTGCTCCATTTGCAGCCATCACTTGACACTCTGTTGGTGGATATAGGAAGAAATTCAATTCCTTGGATATCTTACAATGAATAAAATTATGGGTACCACCTGAATAAATCAGCACTATTACCTTTTTCTTCTTGATATATCCTTCCATCTTGAGAGTTTTAGGAATGATAATTTCTACCAATGTATTACACGATAGGGTAAATTCATTTATTCTTTCTCTAGGGTTCGTCCCCAGTGTATATCCTCCTCTTTTGATGTTTCTTGTTTCTTTTCTTCCTCCCCTTCACAATCTATGTAGAATAATTTCTTCTCAACACAGTTAAGAACTTTAGTGTATTTTCTATCACAATTGTAAAAAATCCATTTTGCTATTTTTTCCTCCAAACTTTTTGGTGTCAACCTTGTAGGTTGTGGAAGAATAGGAGAAGAAACACTTCCATATTTATAGGTGTCAGTGGTATATTTCCTTGTTGCCATAATTTTTCTTTGAAATTTTCTTTCCACCCTCAGTGCTTTCTCCAATGGATCAAGTTCCAAAAGGTGAACTTCATGTTGGATGCTATCTTTTAAAGTTTCTATGAAGACATCAATCATATTCTTGTCTAGAATATCGGTTACCCTAATATTAAATTTTTGGAAGTCCTCAATGTGCTCCTCGATTGAACCCTTTTGTTTGAGATTTATCAATTGGCTAAAGAAGGTGCCTCTCTTGGTTTCTCCATAATGTGTTATCATTTCCTCTATAAAAATTGAGTAGGTGAAAAGTGGTTTACAAGAACAAATCCATCTATACCACTTAAATTGATTGGGTTTTAAATATAAAGATGTAATACATACCTTTTGTGAGGGTTGCACATCATGTAGATCAAAATATTGCTCCATCTGTAGTATCCATGTTACAAAAGACTTACCATCAAACATCCTCATATCAATCTTTCGAATGTGGAATTAAAGCCCCCATTCAGGTCTCTAAAATCGTAATTCATATTCCTTTTGTCCTCATCGCGATTTTCATGGATTACCTTGTCACCACCAGGAGGCCTTTCTTTCAACAACTTTGTCAAACCTTCCTTCAAACATTCCATGTCTAATTTTAAACCATTCAATTCACATTTTAAACCATCCATGTCACCTCTATTTCTTCTTTTAAACCATCCATGTCCCCTTTCAATTCATCTTTGGTTTCTCTTTTTGAGAGCGAAATGTTTTGCACTTGGTCCTATCATTTTGATATATCATGCTGCAATTCTTGCTCTTCATGTGTCATAACAGATATTTTGGAGGGCTTAATGGGTGTATAGTTATTTTTATTGGGATTAATTTTATAACCCAATACTGTTATATATGCTTCAATATTCCCTTGGAATATCTTCAAACTAATTTTTCAAATAAAATTTATGCAAATTCTAAAATAAAATACACACATTTTCCTTTCTTTTAGGAGACCGATCTTCAAATGATTGTAACTATATAATTTCAAAACTCCAAGTTCTATAATTGCTTCTTATGGTATCCCTCGAGTCTTCTTTCCAACCCCCACAATTCTAACCGATATTGGATTTTTCAAGAAGACGTTATGTTGAATCTCCCATGATGACCTGATTATGGACTAGTTCAATAAAGCGAAGTTATACAAAATTCCACATGTCATTTTTTCAACCTTCAGACCTAAAATTGATACACAAAAAACTAAAATTTGTTCAATTTCAGTGACTTTTTACATAATTCAAATATGATGTTTGAAATGAAATTTATGACAATTTTCCCTAGTTCACTTGTTTGAGGATGAATGTTGGATCATGCAAAATCCCTAACTTCCTCAAATCATATCTCTAAAAATATAGCGAACCAATCTCTAAAAGTTTTACACGAATTTCACCAGGATTTTTGCTCCACATGGTAGAAGGTTCGGCTTCTGAAACCTCGTAGAAACAAAATTATAGCAAAAATTCCAAGATGACCTATTTGAAGAAGCGAAACCCTATAATCTAAAGCTCTGAAGCGAAATGTTATGCAGACAACTCACAAAAAGATAGATCAAAAACTTAAAAATTATCCTCCTTAAGGGGGAGACCTATTTTACATTACATAAATGAACAATTACTGGATGATACAAATGAAAATACCTCCTTTGTATATATAGGAGTCTAAGGGCCTCGGATGCGGGTGTATAAGGACACATTCATGGTGATGGGACTGGAGTGGGCTGTGAAAAGCTGCCACCTACCAGCCCTGTACAGCGGAGCCGGGTCCATGTGGAAGGAGGGTCACAAGCAGGTGGGCATAAACTGGTTCAAAGGAATGCATAAGGGAGGCATTAATGCACCGGTCATCTCTGCACGCGATGTCTGGCTTTGGATCTCGGCTCCCATGAATGCCACAGTTATGGCAGGAGCGTCTCGAGGCAGGGGAAGGCGCATTATAATCAGACTCCGCCATGGATATTCTCTGCTGTTTCTTGTGTTGAATGGGTTGGGCTCTCGCTCAGCCAACTCGAAGCCTCTGTCTATTTCCCCGACTCCTGCGGCTGTTTTGGGCTCCCATCCATTAGTCTATGTGTATGGTCTTAGACATATCTCTCCGGTGGTCTGTTCTACAATTTGCAAAGATGTTATGTTCTGTCATCTAGTCATGCCTCGGCTCCGCCAAAGAATGCTCAGCTATAGAGGCACCTCCTGGGGTGCGCCTTCTCGCCCTTCTTCCAGTGATGCCACTTCTCGTTAGCACCATAACACTCGCAATGGAAGAGAGAGAATTTTGAGGCCCTGCCAATTTCTTGAACCCAGCTCTCCAGGTTCCTCGTCCTCGCCCTCCTTCGGTTCTGCAATATTCACCTTCAACAGCTCCCTGAACCATCCTCGGATCAGTGCCCATGTATCTGTGCTTTTTATCGAGGAAGCCCAAGAAGAGGGTGAATCCAGTGTTCAATGGGAGGACCAGGGAACAGTCTCAATGCTAATTACAGGTTCTTCAAGAGCTATGGAGACGTCGGCCAGCAATTCCAATGACGCAAGGATGGAGCATGTGCCCCCGGGTTCGACTGCGAATGAGGAGGTCCATGCTTAGGACTTGGATGATGTTGGGTGGTGCAGGATTGTGAGGAGGTTCCTGAAGCCTAATCCAAGCAATGCAGCTTCTTTTCAGGTTATGTGGCCCAATAGCGAGGGCATTTTGTCATTTCTATAATTTTTGTATATGTTGTCGTGTTGAGGTCATGGGTGTTTGTTTTATAAATCTGGTTAAGCTCAAAAATGCTAAAATGTACTCCTCTAGTTCCCCTGCGTGGGACTGCAAAACATGGATTGGTTCAACCTCTCTATTCTTGAACACTTCTCTGTTCCATGCTGCCTTTCCTACTGGACAGCTGGTTCTTTTTGCTCGTGATGTTGTAAATGTACTCGTTTAATGTGAATAATAGAATAGACTTAGAAAAAAAAATATAGGAGTCTAAGGGGTCACAATATAATAAGAGCCTACATAACAATAATAATATAAGGGAACAGCAATAACAACAGTGGACTTCTATGGGGCACAACAATAACAATATGGGAGCTACATGGGCACAAAAATTACAATAAGGTGGATACAATAGTATTATAGGGACCTAACAAAATCAATCAAACTTTAGAAAAAGAAGACTTGCAGATCAGAAAAGACATTATTCTATAGTATGTAATTGCACTAGCTAAAGCTCACATGAAATTGTCATGGCTATGGAATAATGTATAATCAAGCTCCAATTCTTATCGACAGAAGCACTAGAAGTGAAGATGCGGTTTTGAGTGGACTTGTCTGTCATGATCAAAATCATTGTTATGGAATTCAGAGTGTGGCATACATACGTTACCAATGAGATCCACGAAAAATAAAATGACTGATCCATTTGAAAGATTTTTTTCTATTATAATTTTTGTCCTATATAGCCACTGTCTTATATGTATTTTGTTTTTTGTAATAATTTAAATGTAATGGAATCCAAGGGACACATGTGGAATGTGAGAAGTCACATGTGGAATGTAAAGTATCATGTACATAATGGAAAAGGTTTTATGGAAGTCCACAGGTCATGTGATCTGAAATTAAAATTGAAAGTTTCATGTGAAGTGTTGCAAGCTAGTTTATGTCTTATGGGTAATGGATCGATATTGAGAAAGCACAAAAACTAAATTAAATTTTTTAGATTTAAACAACTAAAAATGGACCATGAACAACATCACAACATAATAATTTGATGACAGAGTTCACCTTTCTTGGGCTACGTCTCTGGGTCTAGCTTCAATGGTGGCCCTTTATATTATATGCTCAAATTTGAAATTACATCAACATGCAATGTTCAAATTGCAAGAAAACACTTCCATTGTGTCTAGAACACCTAAAAACCCTTGTTTAGGCTCTTCTTGTGCTCAAAATGACTGAAACGTGGCCATAGGCCTCCTCCATTTTCCTGTTAATTGTTCAAAAAATTCATCCTCCTGTCAAAATTGTAAACAAAACTAGTATTTGGTGGACTCAGAAGGTGAAATTTTAGCCACCACAAGTGGTCAATTCGATTCACAATTCCCGCTATGTAGGCTGCGATTTGTAGAACGTTAACAAAATGAATTGGGTCGTACCCCTATTTTTCCACCCTCCGATCGGTCACATGGCACATATATGATTGTGGGTCATGGACCATAGGCCATGCACCTCTCGCCTCCTAGACTCTTGTCAACGGTCACGCGAACATTAAAAAACCAAGGGATGGGGCATGAACAGGGTGCCACACGCCCTACCCTTTTGGCAATATACCAAAACCACATTATAATAATAACACCTATGGTTGGATTGGTTGAACACACCCACTGACCTGGTTATTCCCCAAAATTCCATTTTTATTTGAATACAAATATAATTCTACCACATAGTTATAACAAGAACCAATGTGGTGTATTGGTAAAGCAATCAATTTGTAACATGGAGGTCATGGGGTCGAATCCCCAGAGGCTCACTCAGCGCACAAACCAAAATTTTTCCTTATCCAAAGTGCCACATGGCACCCTATGATTAGGCCACATGGCACCCTATGATTAGGCCACATGTCACTCTGTGATTGACTTAAACCAAATCACCTCCAATTAATAAAAGTGTTCAATTTTCCTTTGTATGGTTGGGCCACATGCCATGTTCGAATTGGCTATATATTGATTAGTCATCCTATTGAAATCAACACCACCTCGGTATATTTACTACCATGTGTCATCCACACACTACCCGATCAACCTTGCAAGTTGACTTTTTTATTATTTTCCAAAAACTTCAGAATGTGGTAACTTCCTCATACGTTGTCAGATTGAGGTGATTCAAGCATTGTTTGAATTAGAATGATGATATCTACTATTTGGCATTAATTTCAAGATATTTTGAGCAATTTAATTTTTGAGCATATCCTTTATCCCTCGGATCATCCTCCCCCCTGGAAGATTTTGTACCACCAAAGGTTTGTTTTTACTTAGCAATTAAGTGAGGGTACAACTCCCTCATTTTGGCGATTTCAATCCACCTTGCTTTACTTGGATTGGTACCTTTGAGCCCCACTTGAAGATTCCCCACATTGCCTCTACATGGAGTTCTTATCCTCCTATAAAGAATTGAGTCTTCCTACAACTCATTTAAATATTCAAGAGAAAAATCTTCAATAGATGGAATCTGAACATTTCTTCTTGACCATCAATCGTTAGGGCTCACATAATCTCAATTTCTCCACATTCACAATAGAATAAATTTGCATGTGAGGCGGAAAATCTAATTGGAAAGAGTTATTACCAATCTTCTCCAAGATTTTGATAGGACCATATCTGATTGGCTTGAGCTTTTTACCTTCACCTTTTGTTATTTCTTTGTTTATATACAAGCAAACTTGATCTACCACCTGGAAATCATGATCATCCCAATGCTTGTCAGGTCCTTCTTTCTACTTGGATTTTCCTTTTTTAGTTGTTCTTGTACCCTTTGATGCACTAGCTAATTGTTTTCAATGAAATGCTTGGCTTTGTCCACATCACTATGTCCATCTAGTGAAATATCTTTACCAAAGATAAAATCCAAAGGAGACTTTGGAAAATAACCAAAACAAGTTTCAAATGAAGATACTTGTGTAGATAAAAGCCTGACACGATTCTAGGCATGTTGGATGTAATGCAAATGCTCATCCCAAAGTTTAGGATGCTTACCGCAATATCCTTGAAGGAGATGCACTACTGTTATGTTCACTAATTCTGTTTGATCGTTGGTTTGTGGATGAAATGTGGTGCTCTTCTTCAACATTTTGTCCATGAGTTCCCATAAACTTGACCAAAACTTCCCAACAAATCAATAAGCTCAGTAAAAATTAATAGAAGTCAGTAACCCAAAGTGAACCCATACATTACAGAATAACATCTTTGTGGTCTGTTCAGTCGTAACCTATTTCTTACATGAAATCAACACAAACATTCTTCTAAAATGATCCACAACAACATATACTTAATCATGACCCTTCCTCGACATTGGTAGTCCCCCAACAAAATCTATAGAAGTACTTTCCCAAGGATGAGAAGGGATAGAAAATGGAGTATACAAACCAAATTTACTATTACCTGGCTTCCCAGTAGCACATATCGAACATTCTTTCACATATATTGAAACCACTAGAACAAATCTCTGTGATTAGCTCCCTTTTTTTCTTCCAAGCATTGTTTCAATGTATTTTTCTCGAGATTTTCTAGAAAGTTAGTGTTATTTAACGGGATGGTATAATTTTTGGCATTTATTTTTCCAACCAAAACATTTAGGTGCTAATTCATAAAATAATAGCATCACAAATATCAAGAAAAGTAGCATCGGAAATAGCTCCAAAAATTAGCGACGGAAGTAGCATCATAACTAGCACCATCAATTTCCCGAGAAGTAGCGTTAGTGATAGCATCGGGTTTATATCATTTTTTTGCACCTACATTACCTCACTGGTTAGCTCCATTTTAGCCCCAAAATTAGCATCAGATGTGTCTAAAAGTGGATATGGTCTTTGAGGATTAAGGGATTTAGGGATTTAGGGTACAAGGATTAAGGGTTAAGGGATTAGGGGTTAGGGTTTAAGGGATTAAGGGTCAAGAGCTAAGGGATTTGGTGGTTACATGTTATATATTTTAATGTTTAATGGTTGGGTTGTTTTAGGTTTGGATGATCTATCAAAGCTTTCTATTACAAGATTACATTTTAGTTCCTTTATTGATTTAGATTAATTATGGTTTTGGAAGTTGTTATTGTTACATAGATAGTTGATTAAGCACGTGTTGTCATTCCTAATCAGACTGGATCTAAGAAATCCAATTGTTCATCCAATTAGTACATACCTCACCCTACCATAAAAATCCATATATATATACATATACATATACATACATACATATACTATAATAACATATAATATACATATACATAACATATAAATAACATATACATATATAGATATATGTATCAGAGCATTTTCACATGAAAATCAAGGGAATGAATTTTTAATTAATAAATGCAATGAACCAACTGGTGATGGGACTACCACATTCCACCTGACCATAGGTTGGCTACGCCGAGTCTCTCTTCATCCAATCACCCCCGTGCCATATTCCAAGCGTGAATTTGGGACTCATAGAAGACATAAAAAAGCATCAATCAATGTGGATGCCACTAGAGTTCTTCGCCTACACCGTGATGAATTTTAGTGCCTCCTAGTCTCTTAGGATTTACCATGCATCTGCATTCTGATCTAGGGATCACTATGCCCTACACTAAGACATACTCTTCATGCTTTACCATGCATTCCATCCCGGAATCAGTAGGCCCAATGGAGAGAAAATACACCTCTTGGCTTTACCGTGTATCCCGCCATTCACTAGAAAGGATTCTTAGGCCCACCAAGGCACACAATCTAGCTATATCGTAACCCACAACCTAGTTGACGGGTTACTAGGCTAATGGCTTCATGCATCATCAGTTTGGTTCAGGGACCACTACCACCATGTGTTTGTCAATTCGGAGATCCACCCCACTCAGCTTCGAATCCAATCTAGCCATCCCCCATAAAACACATGAGAGAACCCATCTCATCAAAGCTATCGAAAAATGGCAAGGCTAGTCTAAAAATACTGTCACACCTGGAAAAACCCATGCCATGGTAGAAAAGAAACACATGCAATCCCATGCATGCCAAATCTAGCAAGGAAAATACACATGCAAGTTGATACTTGTAATGAAACCTGTTGTAGCTGCTTGATCTTGCCTTTCCCTACTTGATCTTTGCTTCCTTTTTATTTCTTTGCTTTTCTTGCTCCAATGTAAAAGTGCTCCGAGAAAAGTCTAAGTGTCTAAGAGTATAAGAGAGAGAGAATAATGAGAGAGCTCCAAAACTAAACTGACCAAGTCTTTCCCACTGATCCTCACAAGCCTTTTTATTAATGAGGCCTCTATTTTCTTCATTTTCCATTATTTTCCTTCAATTTCCTCCTCACATGCAAAATGTGACCATTAACTTTAATTTTCTCCTAATTTCCATTTTTCTCATAAATAAATGTGCCAAAATACCTTTTGCCTCTTTAATGCCTTAGCCATTACCTTTGCCAATTTCCTTAGCCATAAACAACCAAATGAACACCCCCTAGGATGTCTTTCCCAAAATTCAGCTTGGAATGCGTGTCCCATCATCCGTTGTATTTATATATTTTTACATGGAACTTTCACAAGGGTTGTTACAGAACCCTCCCCCTTGGGGGAACACCATCCTCAGTGTTCAATTAAACCTATAACCAAAAGACCATTGAAAACAAAACATACTTCCCATGGAGCTTTATAACACAGTTCGTTGTAGTATTTACAATGAAAGATTTTCTCAAAATCAAAACATCAAAACAACATGACAACATATCACATAATGGAGCTTTATAACATAGCTCATTACGATATTTACAATAACCACATATACACATATTCACATATGCACATTTTCTCAACCAACAAATAAAATAATGTGAATCTGCAACAAGGGAATATAGAGGCTCACACCTCCACCCTCAAAATAATACTAGGATCCACCTCCTTTCCAGGAAGTCTAGAATCCAATGCAAATTCAAATCTACATCTAATGTCCAACACTATAATCGTGTGCCACTTGTCCTCTCAGTGAACAGTTACTGGCTCATTGTTCCAGGGCGCACTCCCAATGTGCATCTAAATCCATCTAGCAATTCTAATGACCAAAACAAATCCATCTGTCACCTTCCCTTCTCTGCTACACAGTCCCTCAGGAATCAGTCACCCCTTCCATGTAGTCACTCACCTTCCAAGTTTTGTTGGCACCCCCATCTTGAGTAGTCCATCCCTTGGCAAGGCTTCCTCGCATCAGGAGATTCAAAGACCAAGGCACATAACTGCCTCAAAACTACCATAATGGTCATAGCGTGCTTATGGTAATCAATTGACACTATTGGGTACTAGTGTCCCACAATCGCCCTACTCTTGACGTGCTTTACCAACACACTATTACATGTTTCAATTCCTTTGCTTCTACTACTAATTCTTGTAGTTTATTTCGACCACTCAACTGGGCATGTTCTTGCTTCTCATATCAATAACATAACTTCCATCAGATTCAAAATAAAGTGAAATAAATTCACATCATACCTCATTAGTAATCTGGTAAATAAGGTACACTTGGAATCTTGTTCACTTCCTGTCACAAGATGTCAAACTAGCATCTTGACCAAATCAACATAAATAAAGATATGACATTAGGTTAGATCAAACACAACCATCATAATCATAAATCACATGTAACCACCGTAAACCAGAATCATAAATCATAAATTAGAATCATAATTCACATTCATACTAAAACCAAAATACAATACTGATACTTATCCTTCATTGATCCTTACTTCTACCTTGGTTCTCTCTCTAACACATTGGATTAGTTTCCACACGCGATAAATATCCAGTGCCTTCTCCTCAACCATGTTCACATAGGCATTGTGTGCATCACACATATATGACACATATGACATGCAACTCCATGCAACCATGCATCTACACCTAACATACAACACGTACACCTACACCTAGTGTATGATACAACTCAATACATATGCCGACACAGAGTACTACAAAACGAGTACACACGCTGCAATACCATGACTACATGATGCATAATATCGCATGCCCATAATATAACATCAAAAATATGCACATAACACCACACATACACCAATACCATACGTACAAAATGTACACAATACCATATGTACAATACACCACCTGCATAACATGTGCACAACATTACATGTACACGGCGCCACCTGTACAACTTTATACACAATGCCACATGTACACTACACCACTGTACAATGTGTACACAATACCACATGTACACAGTACCACACACACGATTTGTACAAGACACCATATGTACATAGCATCACATGTACGACATGTACATAACACCACATGCTCATAGCACCTTATTTACAACATGTACATGCCACCACACGCTCACAGCACCACTTGTACAATCATGCACACAACACTATACGTATATAGCACCATATGTACAACATGCATGCAACACCACGTGTGTTACACTGAAATTTGTCACCATGACTATCTGTAGTTAATATGGCTCCATCAATAGTCATATTATCCTCCTTGTCAAGCCTAATACCTCTGCTCTTCATGTCAAACTTCAAAAAAGAGAGAAAGTCACTAAAAAAACATGTTTATCTCTGGGTACGCAGGTTCTCTCTACCTTGCATGCGTGTACGCATCCCAAACTCATTGTACCTGTGTACTTGTACGCTCTGTAAGCCAAAGGATGGGTGCGTACCCCTGTAAAGGTCAAAAGGCGCAAGTTTCATCTTAAAAAAGTTACTTGTGGTCACTTCTAGATCCTTCTAGAAGAGTGTTTGACGTGTATTGAGCGCCTCCAGATGGTTCATGCATCCCTATGATAGAGGAACTTATCCCATCAAGAGAGGAGCTACCCCATCCAAAAGAGGGAGTATCCCATTGATGTTGGAACTGAATAACTTCCTATAGAACACTATAAATACAGGCCTTGGGGGGGAATACTAACCAACGAAGTTTCCATAACCGGCGAAGTTTCCTCCTAAAGGATTATAAGGAGTTGACAACCCCTAATAAGGATTCCAAGCAGAGGCTAGGGGAGGAATACTTCTAAATGAACTAACCGTGGAGTACGGCCTATTCCATTGTTGGCCGACAAATGGATTCCCAGTTCCCACACTACTAACCACAGGGTTAGTCCAACCTTGAAAAGGATTGCTACTTTGTCCAAAAGAAGAGAAAGGCATAGGTACAATTGTTGGGTTGGAATGTGGTATATGACCACTTCCAAAAGGAAAACCCTAGAATGAAGTCGATCCACCCATCATGGATGTGGCGGCACTAAATGGAACTAATGGAATACCCTGTGAATGGGTTCTAAATGGGAAAAATCCAGAACTAAAAGCATTGGTTTGGGACTTTCCACTTGTAGAAGGAATGGAGGTATACCCAACTAAAGATGTGCTAGCAAAAGACCTAAATAAAGAAGCAGAGGGGATGGAAATAGTTCCTCCCCCTTGTACAGATATTGGAGTCTACATAGTCTTAGCACTTGTAGTAGAAGCCATGCTTCCAGTACTGGTCATCGATGGTAAGTGCGTAACGTGACCTGGACTTAACGGTTGATGCGTTGGAGGCCCAATGTATTATAACACTTCCAGATGACTAGAAGGTAGGGGATAATTCAGAGCCGCTAACGACTCTGAGAGTTCTTCTACCTCTACGTTATCTTCTGCCCAAAAGAGAACTCGAGAAAGTACTGGAGTATTTCTCTCTTGTTTTTTGGAAATACCAGGTCTATCTTGAACACTAATGCCAATGAGAGGAGGATCAATCCCCGATTCGTCAGCTGCCACAGGGCGAGACCCTCTGGTAGTATTACCTCTGCGCCTTCTAGGTGAAGGCTCTAAACTTGGTGGTGAAAGACCACAAATTCTTCGAGACCATCTAGGTGATCGGTCAGCCACTTTGAATTTCTTGTTAAGATCTAACTAAACACTCAAAAAATTGAAAGCTAGGCCAACTAGGAGCACAGAGCACACACTATAAAGTCCCTAAAGATATCAGCCAGTCAAAAAACTTCCAAGTATTTCTAGTCTGGGTGATTAGGACCGGACACCAAAATACGAGAAAGTGAAGTAAGGGGCCTTCCAAAGATAGTCTGGGACAATGACGACCCAGTCCTATCAGCGAAGGTTGTAGAGGAAGTTACGCTAACCTCCTAACAACAGCCTGCGCCGGTGAAAGCCCCCGAGATTTGCAAGGGTGCCCTCCAATAGTACCGCTGAGAGTGATACAACGTCGACCTCAGGTGCCATGGGATTCCCCTCCAGAGCCACCTGTGTAGATCCCTAGGAGTAGCAACTAAGGTTGCCAACTCGTATCAGAAGCCAGGCGGAACAGTCGTGAGGTAAGTTCAGACAAGTAGGAGAGGGGGTATCTCTCTTCCCTGTCTTTACAGACCCTCCTGCTTAACTCCCAGATCCGGAGCTTTCCTGGTCTTCCTAACGCTATTGGATTTTCACTAACTATTCAGACTCTTATGTTTGACATTTTAAAATGGCCTTGGAGAGTTAAGTCTCCACTCACCTAATCTAAGGCCCTAAACTATCCGAAAACTTGTTGGTGTGTCTAACTTGACAAATATAAAAAGTTCTAGTATATTTTAAATTAGCGCTTGATTTTAATGGGTTGTTACTTAAGTCACGGGATAAGCGGAAGTGAAACTAGTGGTGTTTTGATGCAAAATAAATTAATAAAAACCAAACTACATGCAAATGCACTTGTTTTCGTTTTTCGATGAAAGAAATTTCTATAGAGTTCAGAGGAACTTCAAATAAAGCTACAACTTTTTCTTTTCTTTTCTTCAAACTTCACACTCACAAAAGCTAACAAAACTATAGATGCCCAGAAAGATGCACAAACTAATCCTAATGCAACAAGTACATGCCGATGCAAAATTCAAAACTACTCTTAAATCAAGAAATGAAAGTTGCTTGTTTATCGATTTTTTATTTGCCACTTAGAATGTTTAGATGGAATATAAGTTTTTGTTTCTTATTTCGTCTAAGCACTAAAAACAAGATGAAGACAAACAAATAGGCACTTTCACTCAACAAAAAGGAAAACTCAATCAAAACAAAGTTCAAGAAAGCAAAACAAAGTTTCAAAAAGTTTCCTTCAAAAGCAACACAAAAACGACTTTTCAAAAACGCTCTAACAAGACTGAAACTTGATGACCGAAGAATAGGCAATGCAGCACTTTACGAGTTTGCAACACAAAACAAGTGAGAACTCAACAAAAAAAAGGTGCTTCGAAATGCTCTTAACAATCAACAAGCAGCGAGATGACCTTGGCAATGAAAACCAAAAGATTGAAAAGACAACTTTCAAGAAAGCGTGAACCAACAACTTTCAGAAAGCAAGAAAAGCAGATGGTCATAGAAATAATGTTGGGGTATGCAAACCAAAAAGTCACCAAAACAAAACTCAACACAAAGATTGAAATCAATCTTCCTGCCCTGAAGACACAGAGCAGCCAAGATTCCTTGCGAGAAACCTTGTGTGCTTAAGCAAAAACAAATGACGTTTGCAAGACCAACAAACAAGACCAACCTTTTCACAATCAGAGAGAATTTGAAACAAGACGCTTGCTGTAAAACTAAAGATTGTGACAGAACAGTAACTATTCCAAACTGAATCAGACCAGCATACAAACTTCCAGAAACAAAAAGATTTTAAAAATCTTGAAAATTAAAGATATACGCGACTGTGTTTGCACACAGATGCGTGTATACGCAAAAAGGCTTAAGGAAACATGCTATACGCAGTTTCACTTAAGGAAAGATGCATATATATGCCTCTGTAAATAGAGAAAACAACGTATATAAAAGCTTTCAAGAAAAACAAAAGACAGTCTGGAAAAAACTGATCAAAGCTCACAATTCAGGCACTGACTACACAGCAACAGAAGGTAAATAGACAGCTGAGTTTTGATTGGCTTGAATACACCCAAACTAGGAACAACAATAGTGTTGTCTCCAGTGGAGTCGCCATTTCTGTTGTGGGATAAACTCCCCTAGGGTCTTGGGTGGATACCCTAGCAGACTGGAGGTTATCTATACAAAGAAACACAAATTCCATACAACCATAATGCTACTATAAGCAAACTCTATGATAGGGGGCATACCTGAGGTCCTACATTTGAGAAGAGCCTTCCAGGGTCCAAACCCTTCTTGGAGTTCCTTTTGCTCCTTTGATCTGCAAAACAATCAATTCAAGAAAGTACAATAGTATATGGACTAAACATCACAAAGAAACCATCTTCATATTATAAGGAAAGGTAGTTAGTTATGCAATTAAACAACCGTTCACATATGAATCATAACATGAATATCATAAACA
>APFE030985359.1:42320-79829 GCA_000404065.3 Pinus taeda
TGTTTTTTAAATTTGGGACCAGGTCTGGAAGGAGGGGTTTCCCTAGGCCATGAGTGCAGCATCACAAACCACAAGAGTGAAGATTTGGAGCTATAACACAACTTCTCACACAAGGTTGGGGACAACCTTGGGTGTTGGTTAAAGGCCACCTGGAAGCTCGCCTCCATCAACATCGAAAAATCTTTGTTTCTATGACCCGCACGGGGTCCTTCATGGCTTAAAGGGAGGTTAACTGCATGGCCTCCAACAATCCTGCCTTCAATTGAGGAAACTGGTTGTCCTCAGGCAGATCCCATGCAACTAGCACAATGGAGAGCAACAACCATGGGTAGTGGAAGGTCTTGCTCTCATCTTGGGCCTCGTAACAATTCGCTACATAAGTATCACGACTAGCTAAACCGCACGCACTCTACACATTGTTCAGCTAATGAAACCACATGCATTGGAACCTCGTCCGTGTGACACTTCCTCATAAATTTCCCAGCAAGTATTTGAGTGGAAATATTCACCACGGGATCATTGATGAATGTGATGGAATAGCCGCGTGACTTCTTGATAAGCTCAAACTTCTTTTTCATCTTCTTCACCAAGTCTCTCTCGCTTGTCTTTCTTCCAAACTTGGTTGGATTCAACCCCTCATGCGGTAGGTGCATGATCCTATGGATGAGCATATCCATGATGGGTATAGGCCTGCCAAGCCATAAGCACCCATCGTGCACCAGAGTAAGCAGTTTCCATATACAGGTGGTGTTAATGTTAGAGCAGTGGTAGTGGGGAACTCACAACATGTTCAACAACCTGGATATCTCCACTCCACGAATGCATTCAACTGTCTCCAACTCAGTGACACCTGAGTCTTGATAATACACTCAGCTCATATAATTTTCTGTCGCGATATGAGGGAACCGCTCATGGTCAGCTAAGGCTTTGTCCTCCATTTCTAGCAGGGGAAACCACATGAGGCGTGGACCTTCAAAGGTAATCTTCTCTGGCAATAGGGGTGTGTTAATGAGGAATTTGTCTGAGTCTGGGTCCTTGGGGACCTTCCCCTTCCCTCTTCGCAAAGGGATATATTCAGGTAGCTTGGTGACGGGCTCTGCTCCTTTAGTGTCTATATCCTCCGTGCCATGTTAAACTTCCAAATCCACAACCTTCTTAGGCTACTTTTGTTCTTCTCCTTATGAGTGGCCACATGTTTCCTAGGTGACTCGGGCACTAGCACTGACCTCTTCTTCTTATCTTTCTTCGTCTTCTGAGTTTCTCGCATAGGCGTAGGCTATGGCCTAGGCGACCTCAGTGCTATAGGCATAGGAGCTGGAGCTTCCCTACTCACCACCTTTGGAGCAACTCCTTTGGATGAAATGTCTCCCCCAATCCTCATAGTCTCAGTAGGGCTCAGACCCAATATGTTTTCCAAGATGAATTTTTGATTAAACTCAAGCAAATTTGCAAAAGAAGAGATTGTGATCAATTCCTTAAATTACAAGCAGCTTATAAGCAATAGACAACACAAATCAAAAACTCTATTGGTGCAAAGTGTTTTCTACTGGACTGGAACGCATAATTTATAGGGAATTTTGAATTCAAATTCAACTGTTCCCCCCAAAATGCGACCATTAATGCTGATTTTGCGGTAGATCTTCAAATATTTTAGCCTTAAATGTCACTCGCCCACTCCTCTTAATCGTCTTCTACTTTTCAAATCATGAACAGTGACTCTAATGCTCACTTTCTGGCTGTGATGCACAATATCCCCTTTTCTAGCGCAACTCCTAATACTGTAGCATCTCCCTTTTTCACTCAATCTCCCTGTCGCACAGTTCCTCAAATTGGGCAGTGTAGTTTATAGTCCTGTGCTCCTTGCAGCTACCTGGAGCACTAAGACTGCCCAGCCATCATATAGTCATTAAGCTACGTCTCCCGTATATGGCTTCAATTAGCTTCCATTAACCCTTCCTTGAAAAGGTTCTCCATTCAGTTTCACGAGTTGAACTGCACCCCCATTTGTAATTTCTTTGATGACATATGGCCCAAGCTAGTGCATCTAAACTTTCTCAAAAACTTAGTGAACTTACTATCATATAATAAAACCAAGTCATTCACCTTAACATGTGCAACTTGATGTGTTGATTGTGCCATGATTTTCGCGTTCCTTCTGTACTTGTTGATGAAATCCAGCCAAGAATTTATCCTCTTCAAGCTGCATTAGCTGCGTTAGCAGCTCTTCTAAGGCTCCACGGTCCACCATCCCTGTGAAAGCTACTATGCACAGGCTAGGCACGATATATTTCATAGGCATCATAGCTTCTACACCATAGACCAATCAAAAAGGTGTCTGACCTATTAGCTTTTTGCAAGTAGTCTTGTACGCCCATAACACTACAGGTACGCATACATCCCAATCATTCTATTGTGTGTTGCAAATATTTTTCAGCGCGTTCTCCAAGATCTTGTTAAAGGCCTCAACTATTCTATTAGCTTGAGGATGATATTGTGTACTCTTCTGATGATAAACCTGGAATTATTTGGTCAGCGCGCTAATCATTTCATTGAGGAAGTATGTACCACGATCACTCATCAACAATTTTGGGCAGCCAAACCTGGTTAACACGTAATCGAATAAGAACTTTGTTGTTGTGGCCCCTGTACAATCCTTCACAAGTTGTGCCTTCACCCATCTGGTTAGATACTCCATCGCGGTGATGATATAACACGCACCTATTTTCTTTCCTAGGGACAAGATCTGTCCTACAAAGTTAATTACACATTTCTCAAATGGCTGCAATGACACCTTAGTGTTTAGTGGTAGCTCATCCCTTTGTGATGGTTTGCCCATTCTCTAACATGCATCACATGCCCTACAATATGCTTTGGTATCCTTATGTAACGTAGGACACCACAAACCCACGTGCAAAATCTTCTGCGCCATCACTTTTCCTGCATAATTTCCTCTTGCAGCTCCCCCATGAGCTTCAATGAGGATGTTGTTTTGTTCAAAATCAGGTATATATCGTTAGAGTATCTCATATGAACCCATCTTATATAAATGTCCTACAATCACTGAAAAATCTGTCGCACGCACTACTAACTCTTTCTTTTGCTGGCTGGTGTATCCTTCTGGAGTTGTCCCTGTAGTCAAAAAGTGGATAATATCTGCAAAATGGTTATCCGCTACACACACCATGAAGAGATGTGCGTTAGGCAAACCTTCCTCTAAATTAGTAGGTTCCTCCCCTATTTCAATTTGTGACAAATGGTTAGGTCCTCCATTCAACCTTCCTTCTTGAAATAGGAGCAATCATTTGCATATCTTACCCCCCAACATAGGTTTATTGACTAGTTACTTCAAGACAGAATGGTCTATGTACATCTTGAATTATCTGCCCAACAAATAGTGTCTGAAATTTTGTAGCGTGACACCATAGCCAATCCTTCGAGCTCTATCGTTGAGTAATTATTCTCAGTATTTGATAACTTTCTACTCACAAATGTTATAGGATGATCCATCTCTCCTTCACCAGCCTCTGTCAGCACAACTCTCAACGCAATACACGAGGCATCAACGTGCACATGGAATTCCTTCCAATCTGGGAAGACCAAGATCGGTGTGATGACCATGTTTTCTTTTAATACATCCATACCGTGCTGACATTCTTCATCCCAACAGAATGTAGCATCCTTCTTCAGCAACTTTTGCCTAGGTGCAGTAATATGAGCATAAGCCTTAATGAAATTTTTATAATACCCAGTATAGTCCAATGTTGCACGTAGATGTTTGGCACTCCTCGGGGCCTCCAAATTGACTATTACCATGATCTTGGCAGGGTCCACCATTAGTCCTTGCTTGCAAACCACATGACCTAACAAAATCCCAAAGGGCACATAGAATAAGTATTTCTTCAGGTTCAACACAATCTGATATCTTCAACACATATCCAACATCAAGCGTAGACTAGCTACATGGTGCTTGACTAACCCAAACACTATCCAGTCATCAAAATATACCTCCAAGAACTTGTGAATAAATTCCTTGAATGTGCAATGATTACACGCGAGAATATTGTTGACGCATTCTTGAGTCCAAACGACATCACAGTATACTAAAAACAACCCCATTCTATCACAAAGGTTATTTTACTCCTATCTTCTAGTGCAATCTTAATATGATGGTATAGAGAGAACCCATCAGTGAATGAGTAGGCTTCCTACCCTTCAAACATTATCCAATACCTCATCTATAAATGGTGTCAGAAAAGGATCATGGACACAAGCATTGTTAAGCTTCCTAAGATCTACGCAAATCTGTATTTCTCCCTTCTATATCTTTTCTTGGACTACCGTCGGGCTCACCCAATCAGATTCCTCCACGGGCTCGATAATGCTTGCCTCAAGCATCTTGTACAACTCCAGGCACACCTTTTCCTTGTATTTTGGGTTAAGGTGATATGGCCTCTGCTTAATAGGCTTCGCATCTGGCTTTAAGGTAATCTTCATCATGCCCAAATCACCTATGATGCCTTTCGGGTTTGAAAATTTTGTAGGAAACAAATCCTGATATTTGCGGAGAAACTCAACAACTTTATCCACTGTGGCATTATCTCAGTAATCCCCAATCTTCATAATGTTGGCTCTGCTTCAGTACCAATGTTCACGTTCCTAGTCTTTAATGGCATCGTGATGTATGGATTCTCTATCTGTAGACCTTCAACTGCATGATGGCCTTCTGCCTCTGGAATATTGATATTTCTTGGATCCTCATCCTCCCCTTCAACATTCACATTATAGCATTCCAATGCATCGTGTAGCTGGGTGCTCCAGTCTGGCTGAACCAACTCCACAGCGTCCTGTGGTATTCTAAAGATCATGGCCTTAACCTTTTGTAGAGCTTCATCAATGCTTTCAAAGCCATCTTCAAAACTAAAGGTCATTAAGAATCCTTCTCTTAATATATCACACTCTACAGTGAAATGGAAGGGTTCAGTGTCCAGGTACCAATTCATAGGGACTATATCCAAAGTATGAAAAAATAAATGCACCCATTTTGGTTGCGGCTCTACTCCATAAAATTTAGTCCATTTTGCTAAATGGTTGAGCAAATCATTTCTACCATCATATTTCTTAGTCATCTAAACTTTTGGGTAAGCAAATCGCAACCTCATCATCCTTCTGCAATCGCACCATTCATCAATGCTATCTTTGTGCGTACCCCACCACCGTGCGGGCGTAGTGTGTAGTGACAAATCCAACTCTTGAAAGCGATGATATTCAAGTACTTCTCTTTAAAAGGCATCCAAAAACTTATATACATTAGTTAAACCATCATAATAGGGTAAATTTCTTACCTCCGATGACACAGAGCGCAATGATTTAATCATAATGTTACAACATAGCATAGATACTTCATGCAACTGATTCTACCAATGCTCCAATTCTTCATCTTAATCCGATGTATAGGATATTTCACCGTCCCATGAAATCCATCCATAAGTTGTTAATCCAACCTTGATCTTGTGCTATTATTTTGTAAATCTGATCCAATTCAACATCACTTTCTTCATAGTTGCAGACCGGTTCAGTATAGCATGGTCATTCTGTAGGGTCCAATGGTACTACAATGTGGAGTGATTTCCTTTTAAACGACATTGTCCACTTCTTCAAGTTGATGACCCCATTCATATCAATAGCCCAACCAATTCCAAGGAGCGTGAGGTATGGATTGTTGTCATCAATAATTTCTATCACTTCAAAATCAGCCAGCATGCTCGTACCTTCTATATCTACAGTGACTCCATGCAGTCGTGCCATAGGGATATTTTTCTGCCAGTTCACCATCCTCAGTTGAATCAAAGACCACTGTAGGGAAATTCTCCCCATTCTCTCCCACGTCTATTTAGGAAAAACCTTTGCATCATATTGCGAATCCAAAATAACGTAGTCCATCTCATAGTCTCCTATTTGTGCGGTGAGCCTCATCTTGCACCCTATTCTTGCATTATGCTTGCCAATCTTCCAGACTACTCAGTGTCCATTAGGAGTACTTTCCTTACCAACACACTTATTTATCAATTCATGTATCCCCTTTACAACCTTGCTATTGCGCAACAGTTTCATACAATTTCTGAGAACGCAGTGAGTACAGAGCAAGCAATCTCTGTGGGCATGCTGGTTCCTAATAGTTTGCCCTAATTTCCTTAGGTAGATGCCTCAACGAAGTTTTTCTTTGGCTCCATAAATTTCTCCTTCACGTGTTCCAGATTGAAGCCAACTTATTTTTTTGGGGCCTTGCGGACCCACCCACTTTCTTCAAGTTGTTTTCCTTTATCATCACTAGTCGTTATTCTTCTTCTTAGCACCATATTCACATTTGGATCAACCTTGTAGGGCTTAACCCTCATCATCTGCAAGTTTTGGGTAGTTTCCTGAGGCTGCGGCTTCTTCTCCTACATCTTAGCTATCAACAAAGGGAATTCTTCTATTGTGTGGTCAAACAAAGTGTAGCACTGACATGACGGGCATGTTTGATTCGGACACTCCTACGTGTAGTGCCCTGGTGTCCCACAATTATAGTAAATGACCTGTCCACGATCTCTACTAGGTCCTCCTCCTCCTCATCCTCATCTGTGCCCCTGATATTCTCCACGTGCTCCCCCAACGCCTTGATCCAGAGGCCAAGTTTCTACTTGCATTTGGTACGTAGGCATCCTTTCCATCATCAATTCATAGCTACGATAGTGGCACTCATCGTGGCCTACCGATTTATAGAAATTGTAAAATAGTTGTTGTGATGTTTGCACGAACTTTTGCAACAAATGACAATTATCTGTTATGTGTAATTTGACCACCTAACAAATAGCGTACCATAGCGCAGGTCCTAGACTTGGTCTTGCTCGAGTTTCCCGCCTGAGGTGCATGGGTCCCCCCTATGATATAATTTGCGAAGATAGGGTAATGGTATTTATCATGCCCCTAGATCTTACACTTTAGGCACCAATCTTCTTCGCCACCTTTGGCATAGCCTCTTTTTCTTTCTTCAAGCTCTGCAATTCCAGGCAGAGGCTCTACAACTGTGAGTGAATCTATTGGACTTCCAAAGAAGCATCCTGAATAGGTGTTTCATGCAACCTCATAGTGATTTCTAGAGCTTCTGCCTGAGTCCCTATATTCTGCTAAGATAAAGCAATCCTTAGGTGGGGCAGGAGCGAGGCTACAAACCATTCGCGGTGCTCACTATCTATGAGGTGCATATTAGCTTCATGGATCTTGCACTTCAATCTTTGATCTAACTCCCAGGGAATTTCACTGGCACTCATCATGATTTCCTTGAATCCAATTACTGGTTGTGAGTCAGACTTCGGCTTACCAAATTCTTTGTTCAAAGTGGTATGAGTTTCTACTAATGATACCAACAAGTTAGTGGTGTAGTACTTAATGTACCATGTCATCACACGATCCTGCATAGCAGTAACCAACTGCACCTTTTTTATATTATCATCCATAATTGTTTATGCTGTCCACATTACCTTTGCAAAAAACCAAAATTGATCTGTATCCTCACTTCCTAGACCCTTGAAAACTGACAACTTCATCATATTCGACATGCTGAATGGCGGTGGTGGTGGTGGCAGAGTGGGCGAAGGTGTGTCTTGTGGAGGTGAAGGTGGAGGTGGACTGGATGGATGATGTGTCTGTGGAAAACCTTGCCTTATCACTTAGACAACACTCTTCGGTGAGGCATGTACTGCTCCCTCGTCATCACTTGAAGGAGGTCCAATCAATGGGTTGTATTATGGACCTGCTTTTTCTTGATTTCTAAACCTTCACCCACTTCGCGTAGATCCAAACATCAAGGAAATGTTAGAACCCACATTTCACACAAGAGCATCTTAATCTAGATATTCAAAGATCTCAAATGCCTACCTCGCGGTCCCTTGAAGAAGCATTGCTCTGCTTCACTATAACTAATTGAGGTATCAATCATGAATTTTGTTACAAATCCACCTATAACTCAATCAAGCTAGTGATCAACAGTGCGGACGATCTTATCTTTAGATGCTTCCAACCTCCACACTAGCTTAGGAGTCCACACTAGTGGAGCATCAAGCCTCCACCTTCCTTAGCCATCCGCCAACTTAGCTATCCACTCATATAGTTCGATCGGGAAGGTGCATAAGAATATTTTGTGTATTTCTATCTACAAAAATCTGTCCAACCACTGTTCTTTTGTCAGGTGCGAATTTCTATTCTCCTACATTGCGAATTTGTGGATCTTCCTATCCAACCACTTCTTAATTTCCTTTTTGGTAGGATTCCAATGATGCAACATCACACATCTCTTTATGCAGATCCCTTTCCTGTCAACAGAACCATTTGTTGGCTTAGTGGGGCCTGACCCAGGTTTAGAGTTAGTTTTTTCAAACAAAACCCTACACTACTGGCCCTTTCAGCATCAACCCATGTAGAGAGGATTGAAGTCTCAGCTGAAGAAGTATGGGAGGATGTTGGAATCAAGTTTCCACACCCAAAGATTAGTGTGATGTCCTATTGTGTCCTATATTTTCCTTCGCGCAGATCTTTAAGCCTCGAGGGTTCAACGCTATAATTTCCTTCAATTGTCCCCTAGATCTATGCAAAGGTATATGATCAACTTTTGCGGATCTTTAAAATATAGGTTATATACTTACATGCATCATAGACTAATCTCATATCGGGATCTACAGAGACTTGCTTAAGTGCTTAATAAACTTAACAAAAATTATTATAACCTTCGCGTAAACACATAACATTCATTGCATTCAATTAAGGAGGTTCATCCAATAGATTTGCTCATCAATACATCATTAATTCATAAAGGCATTCCTTCATCATAAGCTATATCATAAACATAAACAATAGAAAGAAACAGATAAAACATATGAATTTCTCCAATAATATTCTTTAATGATCTTTAGCATAAGGTTATAGACTCAAAACTTCCCTGCGCCCTTAGTTGCAGGGGTCTACACATTTAGTTGTGGACTCTACTCTAGGCCTCTGCGCACTCAGTTGCAGAGCCTTTCCCTCTCCTAAGACTTGCTTCTATGCACTAATTCTCTAAGACTCCATCCATCGTACCTAAAGACAAAGACATAGGTATGCCTTAGACTCTCTAAGACACACCCATTATACAATCCCATGGTCTGTGGACCAAGGGTAGATCTAAAAATTGACTCAATCTTTACATAAATGAGGGTAAAAACCATTTTTGATTCCTATCTACCTACGCTCTCCGCATCCACAATTCGTGGAGACTTTACATATTTTTATCAACTTTACATCAAAACTTGGGCTTTTACCCCAAAAACCCAGGGGACCCCATCCCAACATCCACTTCATTCAGGAGTAAACTGTGAAGACGATGAGACCATCGATGAACAAATTCATCTAGTGTGATAAATTATAATTTAAACACAATTATGATAGTGAAAACACCCTTAGGAAAATAACTACTTTCTCAGACCAAATAAAACACACAAGAAACATCCTAAAATATAGCACATGAAAACCAAAATATGAAATAAGTTGGCGATGGAATAGTTATACTAGCAAATTGCTTCCTAGCCCTTTTAGCTGCGAACTCGGACCAAGTGCCCTCACAAGATGTGGAACATCCCTAGAGAGGACTGAGAGAGTATGACTAATATATGTCCCATATATAGACAAGATGACCCTAACCCTGCACCTATGTATGAGCCCTAAGAATATAGGCCACTATGGTCACCATGTAAAATAACACGACATGGGGGATAATCACAGGAAAAATCCACATGCAAGGGCAGGCTTAAGCCCAAAAATGAGCTAAGAGAAAAACCCCCTTGAGATTTTCCTCCCATGTGGTCCCCAAGTGACAATGACACCGTTTGTATGCATGGATATTCTGCTATATTGTGCCACCCAAAACTAAGCGAGATGGGTCATGTCACCCCACCTAGCCTAAGTGTGATCTCGTGCTTAACCCTCTTGTGAGAAGGGATTCCAAGACCGCACTACGACAAATGGATTTAACTCCTTACCACAAGATGCTAAGTTGATTTTGTAGTCGTAGAGCAGTTAATTCACACTCCTATCTCTAAGACCCTAGCCTAAGCTAGTGTTGGTATACTAACAGTAAAAGTGAAAGACGAATGTAGTTAATTTTATTATCACATTGATTTTAGTGGTTGTTGTTTACACAAGTGGGATGCAGCGTGAAACTGAGATGGTGTGAATGACTTTGAGTTAGTCACCCTAATGAAACTATATGCAATTTTCGATTTTCACTTTGATGAATGCTAACTATAGGAGGGTAAGAGCCTTCTAACATACCAATGGCTATCATGATACACCTCTTCACTATTTTTTTAATGTAAATTATCCCAAGATTTTGTGAATGAATGACACAAAACAAACCAAGAAGGCAAAACAAAAAAACCGAAAAGAAACCAAAGCAAAAATTCCCAAGCAAGAATGCAAAGCACTCCAAAAGCATCACAATTAGGAAAACAAATCCCAATGAAAGAAATACAATCAAAATCAATCAAATTGAAAGCCAAAAGTGGAAGTAAAAATGTGATGTCAACAAACTAGGGCTATAGGACAATGGCTCAAAAAAGGCCAATGTTCTACAAAGGTCACAACCAGACCCTAGAGGCAGAAAGTCCTAAACAAAATCAAATGAGGGTGATGTTATCACTCAGGTTGTTCCCAAAAGTTGTAAGAAAGGCAATACGGCCGAGGTAACCACAGACCAATCTTTCAGACATAGATTCTAGCCAATCTACATCTAGAGAGGGCTCTCTCTTTATGATTTAACTTTGTTTTGAAAGGTATTAGGCTAGTTATGAAGTTCAGGGGTTTGTTTGATTTTTTGGGTGGTGAGATTCAATAGAACTGAGGTGTGAATCTGAGAAGTTCAGTCCATTGGGCAAATAGAGTCAATGATGAGGGCTTTTTGGATATGGTTTCTTAGCAGAGGATGGATTCACAGAGCAAGGTAGTCAAACAGGGAGCAAAAAAAGATTTGTATTGGATGGGATGGGCTTAAAATGGTTGAAGGGCAGTTAAGAATCCTTCAGCATATTCAAAGACGGGAAGTGGATGATTACTACTAAGGAGCAGTTAAGAATTCCCTAGCAAATAACCAATATGATAGAATTAGGAAATAGGAGGAGTTAAGAGTTACACTGTTTATTCTAATCCTGAAGAAAACACAGAGAATGATAATGAATGAAACACAGAGTGCAGTTAAGCAAATTCTAAATTAATCTTTATGATTACCATTTAGATTGTGAAACACAGATGATATAATGAAACAAGAAAAATAACAAAACAGAAGAGAAAGGGACTTATTGGTCCACTGGTTGATTCAAGAATTCTGTGACAAGTCCATCTCCATCAATTCTACATCCAGTAAGTCCAACAACAGTTGATTCCAAAATCTTTTTTATTCCAAAATTTCAGTATTACAACAAAGTTTTAAGAGTGGTTCACCAACCCCAAATACTTCGTTCAGGGGGGTATTTATACAAAATATCTCAGAAAATATCTCACAAAGACAATATCTAGTAATGATTCATCGTTTTTTTACAAAGGATATAGACACGTAGTCTCGAAAACAGAGAAGAAATAAATGATGTTGTGCTGGCAGCTCTGTCTTTGTTAGATGTGCTGGAGGTAGGCTCTGTAAGTCAGTTTACAACTATCTTTTATTGATAGTTTGCACTGTCTGCTCACTTTCAGTCGGATGTCTTCAGTACGCCTTGATCCGTTTGACCTTTATTCTTTTCTATTCTCTGCATTATGGTAGATGACCCAAAATCTTACTTTACCAAAGATACCAAAGATAAGTTCATAAGGTTCCTAACATCTCTTGCCACCACTATGGTTCTGGGAGTTTATGTCTCTGCAGCTTTCTCAAAGTCTCATCAGTTTCTGTGTACCTAAAGAAATTGGGTTGGAGGGTGAATAGATGTCTCACTTCATGCTCAATATAGAATAAATTTTCCAAATTGTTGTAGAGGGCTTGGCCAGATGGAAGTGCCTTCTCTCCTGAAGTACTTGATGATGCATTAACTTAATTAACAACATGTGTGTTCAATATGAGTACATAATCTATGTGTCTCATCAGCTGGTCATTACCTGTTAAAAGACTGGGTAGACCCTTATTTTTGCAAAACTGCAAATCTTTCTGTGAAGGAATTAATCTCCACCTACATGTCATGGCACCTCCTTTCTAAATTTTGCATCATATTTCTTTTGGTTGGAACTCTCTTAACTTCCAGAATGGTGCCTATCATGTCTGTGATTTGCAGTGCTTGCAGTTCTTCACTGGTTTTGGTGTTCAAAAAATGTATTAGCCTGTTAGCTTGTTCAGGCATTTGCCCCAATAAAGCTCTGGTCTTTTGAATCTCCACTTGGGCCGCTGCTATCAAGTCAATCTGCTCATAAATGACTCGAATAGATCTCCACATATTACTAAGGGATTGGTTGATATTGGCCCACAAAATGCCTTTGATTTCTCCCAGAGTTTTATCCAAAGAGAGATCCTTTTCTAAAGCTCTCACCTTGTTCTCCAATGCTTTAACCTCCCTTGTCTTCTCTGCCACAGTCATCTTGGATTTGTCATAGCTTTTTTCTAGTTTTGCCTATTGTTCCTTGACCAGTTTAAATTCAGATACTTGGAGTTTTAATTCCTCCATGGCTTTTATCAATTCCTCTGTGGTCATGCTAGTGCTGTTGCCTGGTGCTATTGTTGTTGCTACTGTTGATGTACCTGCAGTTATTTCTATTGTGGTTGCTGGAATAGTGGGAGGCAATGTTGTTACAACTGTTGAAGGGGTAGTTGTGACTGCAGGGATTACTTCAGGTGGCTGGGAGGTTGACTCTCCCTGCTTTTCTTTTAGCGCTGTCTCCAATGCATACTCTGTATCAGTTAACCTTTCATTGAGCTTCATGATCAACTCCATCATTTCCTCCTCTAACTTCTGCTATACCACTTCTATTATTTGATGATGCATAGTAGGAGGCAATTTAAGCTACTTCCTCAAGGCAACAATATCTTCCTCTTTCTTCTTCATCAGTGCCTTTATGCCCTTTGCATCTTTTGGATCATGTCCCAGCTCAATGATAATCTCCTCCAAAGATTTTATCCTATTGTCTTTAGCAAGATAAGAGGCTTTCTCCAAATCTAGCTGAGTAGAGGTGTTCTCCAAGGATTTTTGCAATTTATGAGCTAACATAGCTTTATCAGCTAGTGTGGAGTAGACCATCTCTCCAGTCTGTTTGTGCAGCTCAATCTGGTCCATGGGATGAATATCCTTGGCTATGACCTCCAGATTTGTCCTAATGTAGTCAACTGCTGATTGTGGTTGCTGCACCTTGGGCTTAAAATAACTCATGATCATCTTGCCCTCCTTAATGTCATAAGAAGACATCAACCTTTGCTGGTTTGTGGGGGCTATTTTAAGATATTGGTTATAAAGTTGAACTCTTAGTGGTTCGTTTCTGGCCTTGATCTCTGTGAATGTCCTTTTGATGTCGGAGGCCTGTTTGCTTTGTGGCCTAGTAGATGAAACTTCCACACTATGTTTCCTTTCTAGCTCTTGCCGGTGTGAGCTAGTCAATATGTCCACCACTGGGGAAGTCTGCTGGCTGACTACCCTTTCACCTCTCAGACTACCTATTGTTTCTTCAAAGATTTCCTCTTCTGACATGGGATTGAGTCTTTGCCTTTTTGCACCCGGCCGTTCTGCAGGTCCACTCATGAGTGTGGGGTCTTCCCTGTCTCTCTTTCTTCCCTTTTTCTCATTTAGAGGAGTCTGCAATGTAGGAATTTCTGTTGCCTTGGTTTGGACTGGAGGAGTTTGCCCCTACTGATCAATCATTACTTGCTGCTCTGTGTCTACCACTTGCTTGCCCTTAGAAGACCCTGTGACTGGTGTGCGGCTCTCTTGTATAGGCTGCTGAGAAGTTCCAACAGAGGATGCGCCAACTCCTGTTTTTTGAGGTAGCTTGAAAGATACCTATCCAAAAGAGTCTAGGTCAAGGGTTTTTTCAAGGTCTTTCATAGGTTTTTCCATTTTCACTTGCTCAGTAATATCTTCTATTAATTTACCCCCTACCTAGTCATCTTGATTAGCAAACTGTTCAATTTCGGGGATCCTATGATGTACATAAGATGACAGCCTGTTTCTTTCTTTTCCGTCACTTATAAAGCTATTTGGGTCATAAGGCACCCACCAAAAACTCTTCTTCAATTTAAGTTGTTCCCCTAATACCTTATCAGCATCTTCCCATGCCTCCGTCTTATGGATGAAAAAAGGCCCTAACTGATTTTTTATTCTCAGCTGAGCCTTTTTCTTTGCACTACAAAAGTGGGTTAAATCTGCATTGATAAGCTGCTTGAAATACTCCAGTGCAAATAGTCTCATAGCAACATAATTGGGCAGCTTGTAAGGGCACAATTCACAGCCATATATTCTAATTTCAGTGTGATTCTAGTACAAGTACCAATCACCTATCTTGTACTATCTGGAAAGCTGTAAAATCTTCTTTATATTAGGAGAGAGCCTAGGAGGAGGAGATCCTATCAATAGAGTGGTGGCTGGATGTACAAATAGGTCAACGAATTCACAATAGGTATAAGGGGATTCATGGACGTTGTGGAAGACTGAGGTCCAAAAGATCACAGACCTCTGCTCTCCTTTGGAATCCAATTTCCTGATGGGAAATGAAAAGCTGTCTGGCTGGTAATATAGCAGAAGGTGGTATATGAATGAGGTGTACTTGAAGACTCCTTCTCTGTCTAGATTTATGAATTGGTCATGGATCTTGGTGGAAATGAAAGTGGCATAGTCATACTTGACAGCAGGGGGTTGTCCTGGAGTAAACATTGACAACAGAACTAAGGTGGTCTCATCAACAAATTCACTCGTTTTGAATCCCAGGATGAAGGATATTATATCAATTATGATTTTACTATTTCATTGAACCAGACATGCAAATATGGAGGTGGACCTTGGGGCTGGTAATCAGGTTTCATGAACATTTGGGCAATATGGGTTATCTCTGAATTGGGCAATTGATAGCCTTGCTCAAGAAAAAATCCCATGGAAAGAGGAGCCAGAGGCTAAGTGGGTTTGAACTGTAACATCTCATTGATGGATTAAGTAGTTATGTAAAAAAGGACAGTTTGGAATGGGGTTATAACTACTTTAGTGACAGGGTCATAGTTGGCACAACATTGGTGAATAATATCTGGGAAAACATTGACTAACGGAAGGTAATACCTGGGAAGATTAGATTCCCATATTCCATAGATATCAGAGTTGCTCAGATGACTATTCCTAATTCGGCAAAATGCCTGGAGGTGGTTCATGTCACTAGATAACTCCTTGATTTGAAAATATCTGTCAGCCAAGGGTAACCAATCTAGGTCTTTGTGAGGTGCATTGAGGGGCGCGACCTTGAGGGCCACGGGAGCTTCCATGTTTGGTTCTTGTGTTTTCAAACTGGAAGTCGGGCTTTTGTGGAAAAAATGAGAAAGGCAGCAGTTGTGGGTGTATTTATATGACAGTGACAGACTGTGTTCACTTGAGTTTGGCATTTTTGGGTAAAATGTTACAAAGGAAAAACAAAATTATAGGTTCGGGAGGCAAATTGGGTAAATACCTGTTTTTTCAAAGACGAACAGTGCAATTGCAGGTTGGTTGGCGAGCTGCAGATTAGGAAGCTGAGATTTTCTTGGTCGGGTGGTGGACTGGACGTTCGTGCTATCATCCAGACGTAATTTGCATGGAAACAGTTCACAGAAGAAATGAACGAAAATGACATTTTTCTCGTGGTTTTAACAAAATTTTGGGTTTGGCAGGGTTTTTTGTCATTTATTGCATGGCTGACATCATCGGGATGGGACGTCCTGTCATTTAGCGGAAGGGTGGATGGTGACGCGGTGGTGATGTCAGCGAAGGATCAGTGGGAGGGTGGTAAGCTATTTTGCCCGCACCGCTTATGGGCTAGGGCCGTTTCAGAGGGGAGGGCAGCGAGCAGCGCGGGCGGTCGACACGTGGCATATGTACGGGAGAAATAACGCCGGCTCCTCGGGAGTTAAATGTCAGATGATGGGGGGGGTCGTGATATAATCATGGGCTGTTGGATGAGCGGGCCCAGATCTGACGGTGGGCGCTCAACGGAGATGGCAGGAGTTTAATGCGCAGGCCCGACATAATAAAGTACATTTTTAATGGTATCGGGGTGATTGGTTCACGGGGTGACTTTAGTTATTAATTAACCAAATGTTAATTAATCCTTTAAATGGTGTTGGGAGGGTTCTTAATGGGTTTCAGATAAACCATTAATTCCCAATTTATACAGTGTTATGGTTTAGTTTAACCTGGGCGGGGTATATACAATAGCAGGGGATTATATTATATATAGTACGGGATAAGGGTATCTTTTTCAGGGGCATTATATAATACAAATTAGTGTTAATAGGACAAATGAACGAAAGTAAGCACTAAGTTTAATGTTCTTTGGAATTCTTACATAAAAACTTAGGCCAAGGGAAGAAAGGGGGTCTATACAAGAAAGATGGCCATCCTCCTAAGTAAAATAGGGTTTTCCTTAGGCAACTTTCATGAATTTGAATGAGTGGCTCAAGGATTTTAAGCTGATCTTAATATCTTTGGGGGAAGTTAGTGAATGACTGGGGAAAAAGGATGAAGGGGAGTTAGTAATAAAATCTTCCTTGCTTGAGCTGCATCAAAATGTCTATCATGCACTTGTGATAGGGATAAGATTAACACCTTTTGAAAACAAAATGAATCACAAGAATGCTTCTGCAACATCATCTACCTACTCAGCTTACTTTGCCTAACATTTTTTCTTCTTTTTCTATGGGTGCATTTAGGTTAGTAAACCCTTTTCACCCTTTCTTTTCCTTACATTGTAAGCCTATCTAAATCTACCCTTATAACATCCAAGGGCTCAGATTTAACAGTTGAGCTCCTTTGCTTCTCTACTTATCTGCTTACCTTCCAAGATTGAACAGTTTGGACAGGTTTTATTCTCTATCTCTAAAACAAGTAAATTTAAACATGAACTAGCCAAGGTTGAGCTATTTAGCCATTCATCGATGGTGGCATAAAACAATGAGATGCACACCATCAGATTACTGCAAAAATGGAATAGTAGTGGCATTTTGAACTTGCACACTTTCCTGGTCTCTTATTTGGGGTTAATTTCTTTCACTTTTTTGACCATTTCATTCTTTTTTCCCTTTGATTTTTCTTTTAGGGCATACCCTCTTTACATTTTGTTTTGTTTTGTTTTGTTTTGTTTTTGGGAATATGGAAAACCTTTGCAACCAGACAAAAGGTATGAATATATTGCAGAGCCCATCAATGCCAATCATGAAATATAACACCTATTGATATAGGAACCTAACAGGTGATACAAACCAATGAAAACGCACTCAAAATAAATTTTTTAGATGAAAAATGAACAACCAAACATAACACGATAACACCACCAATTGTGAAAAAAATTACCCAAATAGGAAAGAAAACGCTCAAGAAGTGTCAACAAAAGTGAGTAAAAGCAACAAAAGTTTGAAAATAAGGTGTAGATCAGGCCTAAACAGTCGCTAAAAACAACCAACCAGATCTCAAAATGAGATCTATAGGCAAGAATCAAGCCTCAACCAAAAGCATCCAACAAAACTTCAAGGACAATTTGAAAGTCTAATAGCAATTGAAGACCTTGGATAAAATGATCCAAATTGACTAGATCAAACACACACAGTAGCTGATTAGCAACAACAAACCACAAATCACATAGATCTCCAATAGATCAGCGAAAGATGAGAGGGTAAAAAATCAATCATAGAAAAAAAATCCTTCTTTAATGAAAACTGTTAGATCTAAGGAAATCAAGAAGATAGAAGCAAATCTAGACCAGATCCTACGATGAACAGGAGGCCCAAACTGAGCAAGAATAGAGGTAAAAAGTGCAGAAATGAACAATGAATTTTTACTGGCTAAAAGCCCTAATTCTGGCACAAAACCTAGTTCAGAGCATCCAGGAACACTCTTAGGACAACTTCCTAATGTTGTCCAGAGACTTCCGGATGCTCGGATGACCCCCTGTGAGAGCGTCCAGGGAAAAAAATTTGACTAGTAAACTTCAATCACCCATAAAACCCTCATACGACAACTATTTTCAATGTTTTTTTTTTTTGGACAAAATTCCACAAGGAAACCATAGAAATGGTTAATTAAATCAAAGTTTGTACAAAAAATTCCATAATTCGATTTTAATTCCTAAATCAGTTCTTCTCTCATACAAAAACAAAAACGAAACTCCAGATCTAAGATTAGCTCAGGTCTAAAGCAAATAAAACCAATGGAGATAAAAATGAATCCAAAAAACTACAGAGAGCTCAATGCGAAAAAAGAGAAAACCAAAAAACATAAAGAATAAGAGGAGATCTAAAACAAATAGAGAAAATTAAAAATGCTCTCATTGAAAGCACCAATTATTTTGCATTTAATTAGGCAAGGATCTATTGCTCTGCGATCTCATGCCCGATTCAGATCACCAAACAAAAAAAAAGAAAAATGAATAATGGATAGATATATCAATCCAAACCTAATGCTTACACATGAAATATACAAACAAATCTATATGTTAAGAGGAAAGAGTGTGCACCTGGCCTCCTTGCAGATCAGTGAAGGGTTTGAGCTTGATGAAAAATCCCAATGCTCTAATCGAACGATCTACTTTGTCCAAAGTTGATCTCAATACTTACAAAAAATCACAAACATGCAAAGACGATAAGCGATCTTCCTTGGAAGATCATTAGCCAAAAACATCATAGAAATAATAAGAAGTATCATTGTAAACATGTAGATATAGAGAAGGAACATGAATCTATTAATCCAAGATGAAACTATAATGAATCTATAATTCAACAAATGAGATCCTCTCCTCAAGCTTATGGTGTGGTCTCCTCTCCCAATACAACATGTCTCTCGCTCTATAGTTTGGATACTCTTCCTTTGCCCCCTTTCTTCTTGGTGAGATTATATAGGCTCATTATATCCTCCAGGAGAATTTATCTAGACACCTAGGGGCTTGATAAGATAGGAAACTTCTACAATAATGGACCCCTATCCAACTCATACACAAGTGGGTCTAGTTTATCTCCTTGGGAATGACAAACTCTAGAAACCTTTTTCACAATTATGAGTTTTTTCTCAATTATGAAATAATTATTATCTCATAATTATAATATTTTGGCAAATTAATTATGAGAAATAATTCAATCATGTAATTCCACCCTTTTATCATGGGATAACTCTCACATAAGTAAAAGAAAAGGTGAAAATGGATGCATTTTAGCCAAACAATCGAGGTAAGTTGATATTGGTTTTCTCTCACTATAACGGAGTGGAAAATAGGGTTATAACATTTAGCCACAAGGAAAACCCTGACTCTCAACTGAAGGATGGTAATGGATCCTTAGGTAAAAAGCAACATCATCAAGGCATAACTAAGAGTCTCCAAAAGCCAACCCATACTCTATGGGATGCAGTGAATTTATAGGGAAAATTGGTAGTTTAGGATTTATCAATCTAGGCTTGAGATCCACATATGAAGGAGAATAAGGTCTAGGGATAAGATATAATACCTCTAGAGTAGGATAGGATATGAATTCAAGATCTTAATTAATATTAAATGGTTAAAACCACCTTAGAATATTTTGAAAGAAGAAGCTTCATAAATATTTTTTATTTTTCTTGAAATTATAGTACCATCACACTTGCAAACTAGAGAAACATGCACTGGTCAGTGCAAGTTCTCAATTATGCAACATGTGACCATTGTAGGTGGATTGAAAGGAAGAGTGCGCTGGGGCCAAAAATGAGTTTCTAAGTTGATAAACTCATAATTCTTAGACTTTTTGGAGAATCAATGCTTGAGACTTTGCAAAGGGATAATGACAAGGTGTCAAGGATGTTGATTCAGCGAGTTTCCAAGCCATTTGAATGAATCTGACAAAATGACCTATAACACCTATCAACTCCCTTTAGCGTCTCTTTTTGTAGCTATTTTCATCAAGCAATAAAGATAATTCTTGCTTTCCCAACTTGCATTATCCATTTTCTTTGTTTTCACGTTGTAACTAATGATCTAGTTTAGATTTGGTTTCTTTTTTCATTTGTTTCTATGTTTTTCTTTCCAACCAATGTTATTTTTGGTTCTATGTAGGGAACAATAACCTTGCAATAGAGTGGAATTTGGTTCATCCATTTGTCAAAAGACACACAAAAAAATTGGTAACTCCACTTTCTTTTCTTTCTTCTTTTGTTGTTTGCAGGTTCTCCTCTTAGCTCTATTTCATTCACCATCTTTGTAATTTTCTTGTACAATCATTTCATGCCTCCTTTTTTCCTATGTGTGTTTGAAACTAGATTTGTTTATTTTTTGGGTTGGATAATGGATATATCAAAGAAAAAATAACAATGTTTTCCATGTGAATGTCACCATAATACTTGCATGGGTCTATAAAAGCTGAGTGGCAACCCTTAATGATCATCCTCCACTCCTGCATGTTTTAGCAACTTAGTGAGCCTTTTTTTCATTTTAATTAGCCATAAATGTAGAATAATTTATGTTTTCTTCCATGTGGATGGCCTTTCTTTTGGCTAACCAGTTGTAGAACTGGGACTAGAAGTGGAGCTTTACACTTTGAAGTATGCTCTTCCTCTTGTGCATGTAGCGATATAAGGAAATTAGAAACATATTGAAATCCTATTTTCATCTACCTTTAGGATTAGAGGTTAAACCACATAATGTAATAAGAAGAAAGTAAGTGCCCCATCATGAACACATATTTACTTTCTGGAAAGGTACAACTTACATAGAATAATTAGATTGGAAAGTAATGGATCCCATGATATCAATATCCCTACAATTAGATTAATGTTTGTGACATTCACTTTAAAATTTTCACCGACTACACCCCACACACAATAATTTCACTTAATTGTTACTTGATTAGTATTCCTTTCCCCTTTTATCCAAATTGATCTAGGGGAATCAAAATGTCAAGTGTATATTACTTAAGATTCATCGTGTTTCACACCCTAAGTAACACAAGTTTTTGGCCACCATCCCAAACTCATAGCCTCTTAAAATTATCCTAACTTAAACACATTAATATCCCTCATCATGGGGTCACGAAAGAAATTATAGTCTAAGTTAGGACCCGGGGATAGGAATCCAAATAATCCTCCTTGGTCATTCTCATTTGAAACATATAAAGTTTTATTTTATGAAATTTTAAATCCTCCACAATCCAATGCCATAAAGCCAGTGGTGAGAAGAAACTTATGATGGGGAAAGGACTATACTAGAGATTATTGTGGGACTCCTTAAGTCTCCTGGCTCTTGTAGGGGAACATGGTTGATACCCAAAAGCTGGGACAGAGGTAGCTTAATATCCAAAACTTCAGGAATCTTACCAAAGGTGGTGGGTGTAGGAACACTTGCAACTAGAAGTGATTTTCAATGGATGATGGAAACATCACCAGTGTCTTTGGCACATGGTCTAGTACCCTTCAGTATAACCCTCCTTTATACCATCAATAGTTTTCTTTCGATGGCTTGTGAACCCACTGTCACAAGAGTTTTGTAAGATTAAGTGAATTTCAAGTGGAAGAACATTAAATCTTTTAGTATTTCATGTGAAAATCCTCCACACTAAAAACTTGGATTGTTTCAAACATTAAAACATAATTAAAATGTAATTATCCCTTTGTATTTTTCTTTGTTTTATGTATTGATTCATTGATTTACATGCTTATATCCCCCTCATAGTTCATACACCCCTATGAGCACCATATGGGGCCACTTAGCACCTTGTCACTCTATATGACTTCAAAAAGTGGGACGATTTCCAGGACTTGTAGTTTCACCTACTCAATCCCCCTTAGATATCACTACTTGATCAAGGTTTGCTAGGTTGTTCCATCCTTAGCGCCACTTTGTTAGGAACCTAATTACCTCAAAGTAGCCCTTCATCTCACACAAGTTACACAATTATTACCACTTATAAATGTAACCTTTCATTTGCAGCCTCATTGATTCTCCCTAATATGTCAAAGTTGATAAATGATTCCATATCTCATCATGCTACATGATGTGACATGCCTACCAAATTATCTGTAGACAAACCAAAGTTTGAAGGGAAACCTAGGGAAGATCTGACAAACCATACAATGATGAAATTTCATATATGGTGTTCTTTAAATAGCATCACTTGTGACTTATTTCAAACGAGGCTCCTCTAATTCAGCCTCATTGGAACCTAAGTTAAATGGTACATAAACGATAAGAAAGTATCCCACAACACATTCAAATCCCTATCCAATTTGCTTCTCACATATTTCCAAATTCATGTTTGTCATGATACATGTTTATAATTATTGTCAAAGTTTCAAAAAATATCTTCCACTCACATTGTGGACCATATCTACGAGTGGCACATACACCACAACATCTAAAAATTAAGTTCCTAAATAACTCTTATTTTTTTTCATAAGGTGATGTAGGTGGATATTGGTGGCCACCCTCCTATTCCAATTGGACCCCCACCATTGTTTCTTTTTGGTTTTTCAGTTTTCATAATTGTAGCACAATTTACTATTTTTGGCAATTTTTCAGGCCCTGAACTTCCGGAGCCATTTTGAGGCCCTAAACAACATTTTTTTGGAAAATCACAAGTGGTGAATAACTATTTCAAACTTGATATTCACTATAAATAATTGTATTCCTTGAATATATCTTTCTAATTAGGTATCATGTGCATCAAACAAAGATCATATGCTAAAGTTACGACCCTGGGAAGTTGATGTACCAATTTACCCCAACAGGGCCCATAGTTTGGTGTTTCATCTCCTAGGGTTAGGTTTTTGGATGTTTGGGGTTTTCCATTGTTTCTTAATAAGAAATAGGCCCTCAAGCCTCATTGTAACATAGTTTAGAGGCATGTAATTTCCACATATTTTCTCAGAGATAAGCTATCATCGCCCAAGCTAGTCTTATTTCCATTATGTTTGCAAGCATAGTTAAGTATCCGATATTAATGAAATCAAGTGTTATTTCTAATGAATCTTTATATTTATGGTTATATCTGTAATTAGATGCATTCTTGTTTAAGTTCGGATTAGTGATATTAGCGAGGTCTTCTCTTTCTCTGTTTTTCTATGCATGTCCCCAACGAGGTTGGGATATAAGGAGTTAGGGATTGAACTGATCGAATCTTTGCAAGACCAGCCTCGCAAATCCCGATGACCTCCCATGGTGAAAGAAAAGAAAAATGAGGGGGCAAGAGATCCTTTCAATATATTTCTTGAAGAAGTCATCGAGTGACAGAGGAACATGATAATGGACAACTTTGCCCTGATCCTTCATCGACTACCCAAGGGTGACACATCTACTTCCAGCAACTACTCTGGAAGTGCCACACCCTTTAAGGTACAAGTTAACTTTTATTTTCCCATATTTAGGGTTAGATATATGTGGAAGCTATAGATAAATGGTTAAATCTGCTAGATGGATATTTTTTTGTTCATGATTCATCCTGTCGGGAAAAGATTACTTTTTTTTTTTCTCAAAGCTACCCCCCACGTCCAGGACTACTGGGAAGCCTAATGTGAGAAGAAGGATGAAAGTACATCCTCACTATTTTCAGTCGCGCCCACTTGGGATTCATTCCGGGACACCATCAATGCATAGTACTACCATATTGGGAGCTATGAGGATAAATACATAAAGCGAACTATGATGTGACAGGGAAGGGACCAAGATGTGCCAGAGTTTACAAATGCTTTTTATACCCTTCGCACGAAGTTGGGTATCGGATATTTTCATAAATATTTGGTACTCAAGTACTGTGGCTGCCTACACAGGTACATCCAAGATGAGATGGATTTCCTGGACATCTCCTTGCTCAACACGACATACTGATACATTGTCTAGATCAAGCATAAGTTTAAACAGAAAAAGCGAGACTTTGGATTTGTGAATCTGAAGTAAGGGAAAGGTGCCCCAAAACCATAGAGCAAAGGGCAAAGCCATGGCATGGTGATCTAGGATAACCCGCTAAACATGCAAGCAAAGAACAACACCACGAAGACAAAGAAGGACACGGGAAAGTGATGTGAGTTTCATAATAAATCCACTTACAACACAAGTGAGTGTCAGGCCAAGCAGTTGCTAGTGGCTGAGATGAAGGTTTTTGAGTCCGACGCATGTTCAGACTCTCTATGTTGGCTTAGTGGGTCCTGACCTAGATTCAGAGTTAGTTTCGCTAAACAAGTCCCTACACTACTGGCCCTTTTGGCATCATTCTGTGGAGCACGGACTGATGTCTCACCCAAAGTAGTATGGGAGAATGCTGGAACCAAGTTTCCGCACCCAGAGATGAGCATGATGTCGTTTTATGCCCTAAATCTACCTTCGTAGATCGATAAGACTTTAGGGCTTATCGATGTAGCTACCTTTAGTCGGTCTTTAAACCTCCGTGAGCATTCATCACTGTCTTTCATGGACCTTGAATAGGCAGATCAACTACTTACACACATCAAAGATTATTCTTAACCTTGTAATTACTCATATCAACTTAAGTGTTAATAACTTATGTATATAATAAGATAATCTTCACGTAAACAATTAATAATAATTGCGTTCATGTAACAATATCAAACATATAAAGTCATGTATTAATACACCATTATTTCATAAACCCATTATAACATGAGGTGCATTTATATAAATAGAAGTAAATAGAAAAAACACAGGAATTGTTGGAATAATCTCTTTATTAATGCTTCAGTTTTGCTTATAGACTTAAGACATCCCTGCACACTCCGCTGCAGGGGTCCACACACTCAGCTATGGACTCTACTCTAGGCCTTTGCACAAACAACTGTAGAGCCTCTCCTCTACTCTAAGACTTCTTCGCTCTTACTCTTACCAACCCATTATCTTCGTCTTCGTCATCTGTACTTCTTTTATACATCCTAAGACACACCTATTTATACAATTCCATGGTCCGCAGACCATGGGTATATCTTCAAAAGCCGACTCAACTTACATAAAAGAAGGGTAAAACCCTTTATGACACTTTAGCTATCTATGCACTCCACGACCACAAATTGTGGAGAATTTACATTTTATACAAGAAAACATGGGCTTTCTGCCCCAAAACTTGCGCTTTTTACCCCAAAATTGACCCTAGGGGCCCCTATCCCAACAGGCCCCCAACACAAAGATCATGACTCACGCTCAATTCATGCTACTGGCATGGATATCTTACTACAGAGACCTCCCAACTCTACTTGTTCCATTGCTACTTCAATCACGCTTAGTGTGGCTGCTTGTTTCCTCTGCTCCACTAGCTGCTCTGTTGCTGGTCCTACACTGTCTTCCTTGAGTTTCTTTTGCATTCTCTGTAGGCTCGCCAACTTCTCCTGAATGTTGGTATAGATAATGTAGGCCTCATCTAGCCAAGGCACCAATCTGGCCTTCAGGACCACCTCTTTCCTTTGTGTTGCTTTCACCTGTTCAATCAACTGCTTCGCCTCCTTCAACTTGGCCAATCATTGTGCTATAGCGACAATGCACGCCATCGCTCTCGCTTCATCATACTCCTACTGCAATTGACAAGATTTTGTGTTTAACCTCTATAGGTTAGGATCTTCTTGCAGAGCCATGACTACCTCCATGGATTGCTCAAAGAGCATAGTGAAATCCTCCACCACGTCATCCACTACTGTCACTCCATCCTTCACAATGGCTTTGCGTTGTTCTTTGACCTCTAGCGGAGTTGAAGGTTGTGAATTCAACTCTAACTGTATGATTTTCAGATTTAGTTCAAACTAAACCTTGGCCACTTCTATTTTGGGATTACGCACACCTACAACCAAATTCCTAACCTTTGCCTCCAATGATGCTTCCTCAAGATATGTAGTTTAGTTACTGTTCTACATACCGCGGCCACCACGACTGCAATCTGGTCATTCTGCACCTGAAATTTCTTCTATGCCTCCAGTGCTGCTAATTTCTCAATGAACAACTGTTCGTTTTTGACTCTGTACTCACTTATCAAGCTCAGTGTGTATTGCTCCCGAGCCTTAACCTCTGCTATCCCACCTTCTTGTAGTGTGTGAAGCAACTTGCTAGGGAGCATGGCCAGGTTGAGGACAATATTCTTCAAAGAGATGAAAATATCCTTGTTAGTAGCTGCCTCCACACTTGTAACAACCTATCTATAAATATAGAGAACACAAGAATAATAGCAGGCATATGATAGCTACATATGCATGTTTCGCATACACCGCACTAGTATTTATATACTAAATTGACTATAAGTATTAAATATCATGGCACTTCTTCAAATAAAATTTTTATTCACCTATCAACACCCATATTGCTTAATGTATCATGATTAATGGGTAGATACTAAATTTAAAATGTATAATGTAAACATAACTATAAAAGGATAGATGTTAAAAATTAAGCTAAATCCTAAAATATTGTTATATAATTATATATTTTAGATTATTAATAAAATTATAATAATAATATAAAAGTAAGGTACTTATTATAACCTTATGATCTTTATATTAAAAAGAAGTACTTTACTAAACCATAAAAGAAATATATATATGATACGTGACATGGAAGGGTGTCACAAGGAGGCAAAGTGGTGGGCTGCTGGTGGAAGAGAAACCACCACCGAGAAACAAGATATAAACCACAGAGAAGAATTTTGGAAGGGAGTCGGGAGGAAGGAAAAGAACGAAGGAAGGGGAAACTGAAGAAGGGAGGACATCCATAAACTGGAGTTACCAACAGGAAGAGCGTGGACTGTTCTGAGGTTTCTGGGCATGGGGGAACAATCTGCTTCAATTAAGAAGCTTACTGGATTGAGTAGCAAGGTTCTGCTTAGTTTGGCAAGGTGGATTCAATATTTTGGTAACCAAAGCAGGGTAGTCAGAGGCATCATCAACCGCAGGTGCATAGGTAGGTACCCTCATCAATTCTGTTAGTTAATTTGTAAAATTTCAGGAAATTAATTACAGGCTCATGATGAAAATCCCTTTACTATATTTACAATGGCTTTATGGTCCTTTCAGCACTCAAAGCTCCATTAGGTAGTGTGACTTCCCAGAGATCCAATGATCAAACCATCTATGCTACTTGAATGGTCCTCGGTGCCAAACTAGTTGATGCAGTGCTACTCTATCCTGCACCTGCATGGATTTTGGTCATCTAGATTTGCAGCTCGTGTAGATCCTTCTAGATGGTGCTCAGTGCCTACTTTTTCTGCTACTCAAACTGTTGCAGCAGTTCTGCGGTATTATCTCACCCCTTGTCTCCAATTTCATATAGGTTGCCATCTATCAAAGTAAGAGGATCTAGCGACAGATTGGTGCCTTTTGTCTTCTTCTGCGGTCCTTCCTTTTCCTGCTCCCTGTACCACTTCATGCGAAAGGGAGTGCTCTCTTGTTGATCACCGCCACCTTGTTCTGACTGCTCTTCCTCCTCCATTTACGCTGAAGGTGACTTCTCACTCTGCTCGGAGCCTCACTCTTCTTTCTCTTCGTGTTTCTTCGCAGCGTGCTCCGCTTCTACCTGGGCCTTCTGCTCGGCCTCTTTTATTATTTTCTCAGCCAACTATTGAACCTTATATTTGGCCATGTGCTTCTTCTTCTTCTCCATGGACTTTCTAGTCCTTACGATCAGATCGAAAGGAGAATGCCAATCTATTAGCCAACGCTTGATGACCTCTTCAATAGAATCATCGGTAACTAGGTAGGTTAGGTCGAACCACTTCTGCTCCAGATGCCTCTGCGCCCATATGTATACATGGTGGAAGTCCTCTTTGAAGTCTGCGTACCCTGAAAGTTGGTCAAACACAATTGGTGATAATCGTGACTTCAAGTTGATGGCCATGTGAATTCTTGTCTCTATCAGCACCCAAAAGACTTTTCTCTTTGTGACTCACACGACCTCTTTCATGGCCCAGAGCGATTGAAACTTTTCTACTTCTGGCAGATCTTTCTCCATAGGAGGAAAATGGTTGTCCTCTGAAAAATCCCAAGTGACAAACACAATCGAGAGCAACAACCATGAATAGTGGAAGAATTTGCTATCATCCTATGCTTCTTTGGAGTTCGTGAGGAACTCACTACATAGGTACTGCGCCCAGTTGAACTGTACGTGCTCTATGCACTGTGCTGACAATGAAACCACTAGTGGCAACACCTCGTCTTTGCGACACTTTCTCATAACCTTACCAGCCAGAATCTGTGTGGCAACCTTTACCACGGGGTCAGTAATTGAGGTAATAGAGTACCCACATGACTTTTGACAAGTTTGAACTTGTCCTTCATCTTCTCAATGAGGTCTCACTCGCTCATCTTTTTGCCAAACGCCTTGGCCAAATTTAACCCTGAGTCTAGAAATAGTGTGATTTGATGGATCAACATATCGGTGATGGGGATTAGCAAATTCAGCCACAAGCACCATTCATGGACCAGGCACAACAATTGCTTAATGACAATCAAGTTTATACTTGAGTGATGGTAGTGGGGCACCTACAATAGGTTCAACAACCCTGACTTGTTTACTCCACGAATACATTCCACAAGCTCCAGCGTGGTGACACTAGACTCTTTGTAGAAGACCCTCTTCATGTAGGTGTCTGTAGCCAGGTGGGGGAACAACTCGTGGTCTGCAAAATACCAATCTTCTAACTTCAAGTGTGGGATCCATGCCAAGCACAAACCTTCAAAGGTTATGTTCTCCGGTAACAAGGTTGTGTTGAGGAGGAACTGTCCTGCATCCGGGTCCTTAGGAACCTTCACTTTTCCCTTGCATGGAGGAATATACTCTGAAAAATTAGAGATGGGATCCACCCCCTCAATGTCTATATCTTACGCGCCCTCCTCAGCCTCTAGATCCACCACTTTCCCCTTCTATTTCGCGCTCCACTTTTCTTTCCTCTAGGCCTATGTAGCAGTATGCTTCCTTGGTGACTCGTGCACTAGCACAAACTTTTTATTTTTATTTTTCTTTAGCTTGGGGACCTCTCTCACCGATGTAGGCTTTGGCCTAGGTGACCTCGGCGCTGTAGGCACTGCTACTGGAACGTCCACACTCACAACTTCTAGTATTGCTCCCTCAGAAGTGACATCTCCACCAATACTCATGGTTTTCGTGGGCCTTGGTCCTAGCATCTTTTCTAGGATGAATGTTTGATTTACCTCTGATAACTTGACAAAGGTGGGGCTCATGAATAAATCCTCTCAATACAAGCGATTCATAGGAAATCGACAACACATCGCAAAAATTCTAAAAATGCAAAGTGCCTTTCCCTGGACAGCCATGCGTAATTTATAGGCAAATTTGAATTCAAATTCGACCGTTCCCCCCAAAACCTGTTTATAAATGCTAGATTGGTGACATATTTCCAAAGATTTCACTCTTAAATTTAGCCTTAAATTCCTTAAATGCTGCCCCCCGCTCCTCTTAACCATCTACTAGTAGTCAAATCATGAATAGTGACTGTAATAGCTACTTTTTGGCTCCACTACACGGTCTCTACCCCTATACTGCAAATCCCTTGACGCTTCTTCTGATACTGTGACGCCATCTTGTTTTGCGCAGACCCCTTGTCACATAGTTCTACAAATCGGGTAGTGTAGTTTATAGTCCCGCGCCTCATTGTAGCTACCTAGAGCACTAATACTGTGCTACTGTCATGTAGTCATTGGGTTGTATCCCCGATATATGGCTTGAATCGACTTCCATTTACCTTTCCCGGAAATGGATCTCCATTCAACTTCACAAGCTAAACTGCTCCACCATCGGTAATCTCTTTGATAACATATGGCCCCAACGAATGCATCTGAAATTTTCTTGGAAACTTATCAAACTTACTATCATATAATAAAACTAAATCATTTACCTTGAAGGTCTGCAATTTTATGTGTCAATCATGCCATGCCTTTTCGTGTTCCATTTGAACCTGCTGATGGAATCCAACCAAAAATATATCTTCCTCAAGCTCTGTTTGCTATGCGAGCCTCTTTTCTAAGGCTCCACAGTCTGCCATTCCTGTGAATTCCATTATGCATAGGTTAGGCATGATATACTCCATAGGCAACATAGCCTCTATGCCATAAAACAACCTAAAAGGTGTCTAACTAGTAAGCTTTTTACAAGTTGTTCTATAAGCCCATAACACTGCTGGTACATGCACGTCCCAATCATTCCGCTCTACATTGCAAACCTTTGTCAGCACATTCTCCAATATCTTATTAAACTCCTAAACTATCCCATTGGCCAGAGTATGATATGGCTTACTCTTCTGGTGATAAAATTGGAACTCCTCTGTCAGCGTGCTGATTGTTTCATTGAGGAAGTGCATACCGCGATCATTCGTTAAAATCTTCAAGGAACCAAACCTAGTCAACACATATTCAAACAAAAATTTTGTTGTTTTTGTCCTCAAACAATCCTTCACAGGATGTTCCTCTACCCATTTTGTCAAATATTCAATCGCAGTGATGATATCACCTATCTTCTTGCTTAGAGGCTAAATTGACCCTACAAAATCAATTGCCCACTTCTCAAATGGTTGCAATGACACTTTCAGATTCAGATGCAGCTCATCCATTTGCGATGACCTACCCATTCTCTAACATGCATCACATGCCCTACAATATGATTTAGAATCCTTATGCGGCATTGGCCACCACAACCCAGCGCGTAAAATCTTTTGCGTTGTCGCTTTCCCTGCATAGTGGCCTCCCGCAACTCCTCCATGAGCTTAAACAAGGATACTATTCTATTCAAAATCAAGCACATAACATCGCAGTATTTCATTCCATCCGATCTTGTACAAATTCCCTACAATAATTGAAAATTCTGTCGCGCAAACTACCAATTCTTTCTTCTATTGACTCGTGTATCCTTCTACCGCCATTCCCATAATCATGAAGTGGATAATTTCTACAAAGGGATTATTTGCTATGCACACTATGAAGAGTTGCATGTCAGGCAACCTGTCCTCCAAATTGGTGGGCTCCTCTCCTGTTTCAATGCGCAACATATGATCTGGCCCTGTATTTAACCTTCCAGGTTTCACAATTACTTTGACATCATACTCCTAAAACAACAACAACCATATGCATATTCCGTCTGCCAACACAGGCTTGTTGACTAGGTACTTTAATGTAGAATGGTCTATATACATCTTAAAATGTCTGGCTAGAAGGTAATGTCTAAACTTTTGGAGTGCATACACCATAGCCAACTCTTTGCGCTCTATCATTGATTAGGCCTTTTCAGCCTTAGACAACTTCCTGCTTGCAAATGCTATAGCGTGATACAGTTCTCCTTCACTGGCCTATGTAACCACTACTCTTAGTGCAATACATGAGGCATCCACATGTACATGAAATTCCTTCTTTAAATCTAGGAATACGAGGATAGACACGGTGACCATCTTCTCCTTTAATACATCTAGACTTCGCTGACACTCTTCATCCCAATAGAATGTAGTGTCCTTTTTTAGTAGCTTTTCCATAGGCGTGGTGATCTGAGCATAACTTTTGATGAACTTTCGATAGTATCCCATAAGACCAAATGTTACGCACAATTGTTTAACACTCCTTGGCGCCTCCAAATTAATGATAACCACGATATTAGTAGGGTCCACCATTAATCCTTGTCTGCACACTACATGACCCAACAGGATTTCGAAAGGGATGCAAAATAAGCATTCTTCAAGTTTAGCATGATTTGATACCTCCGACATGTATCCATCATCAAGTGCAAACTAGCTACATGGCACTTTACTAGTTGAAACACTATCCAATCATCAAAATACGCCTCCAAAAATTTGTGAATGAACTCTTTGGACCTGCAATGACTATGTGCGAGAAGCTCACCAACACATTCTTAAGTCGAAAAGGCATTATTGTACACTAAAAGAATTCCCACGCAGTAGCAAAGATAGTCTTAATCATATATTTTGGCGCTATTTTTTTCTGATGGTATCCAGAGAACCCATCAGTGAATGAATAGGCCTCCTACCCACCAACATTATCCAATACTTCATTTGTGAACGGAGTTGGAAAAGGATCATGAATGCAAGCATCATTCAGCCTCCTAAGATCTATGCAAATCCTTATTTCATCCTTCTGATTCTTTTCCTGAACTAGCATTGGACTCACCCGATTAGATTCCTCCACTGGTTCAATAATACCTACTACAACCATCTTGTCCAACTCCAAGTGGACCTTTTCCTTGTACTTGGGATTAAGGCGATATGGCCTCTACTTAATAGACTTCACATTTGGTTTTAGAGTTATTTTCATCACTCCCAAATTTCCTATGATGCCTTCCAAGTCCAAAAATTTTGTGGCAAACAAATCTTGATATTCGTGGAGAAATTCAGTGACCTTGTTCATCGTAGCATCATCCCAGTAGTACCCTATCTTTGCAAACTTCGGTTCTGCTTCTGTGCCAATGTTTACTTGTCTAGTTTTTAGTGCACTGTGACATTTGGATTCTCTATCTATGGTCCCTCAAATTCGTGGTGGTCTTTTTCCTCTAGGATGTTAATGTTCCTTGGATCCCCATCTTCTTCTTCGACAATCACATTATAGTACTCCAGCGCATGGCACAGTTGGGTGCTCCAATCTGGTTGAATCAAATCCAAAGGATCCTACGGTATTATGAAGATTGCTACTTTGAAATCTTGTAGCACCTCAGTAATACATTCAGACCCATCTTCAAAGCTAAATACCATCAAGAATCCATGTCTCAAAATGTCCCACTCTTTAGTTTCATGGTGGAGCTTTGTTTCTAGGTCCCAATTCATGGGTATTACATCCAAAGTGTGATATAATAAATGTACCCACTCAAGTTGCGGCTCTCTCCCATAAACGTTAGTCCATTTTGCTAAATGATCGCGTAGATCATTCCTTCCATCATATTTTCCTGTTAGCCGAACCTTTCGTCGACCAAATTGCAATCTCATCATTTTTCTGTACTGGCACCACCCATCAAAACTGTCTTTATGCATACCCCACCATCTTGTGGGCGTAGCACACAATGCCAAATCCAGTGCTTGGAAGTGATGCTTCTCAAGAACCTCCCTTTCAAATGCATCCAAAAATTTATCTACATCAGTTAGAACATCATAATAAGGAAAAATTCTTACCTTCGATGATACACAATGCAAAGATTTAGTCATCATATTACAACGTAGTGTAGATACTTTGTGCAACCTATTCTGCTAGTGTTCTAATTCCTCATCTAACTCTGATGTACAAGAACTTTCGTGGTCCCCTGCAATACGTCCATCGGTAGTTGGATTAACCCAATCATGATCTCATGCTATTATTTTATAGATCTGTCCCAAATCATCGTCGCTTTCTTCATAATCGCAGACCGGTTCAATATAGTGCAGTCCTTCTACAGGGTCCAAAGGTACTACTACACAAAGTAATTTCCTCTCAAATGACATTGTCTACTTCTTCAAATTGATTACCCCATTCATGTCAATAGCCCAATAAATTCCTAGGAGCGTGGGGTAGGGATTGTTGTCATCAACAATCTCTATCACTTCAAAATTAGCCAATGCGCTCGCTTTTTCAATATCTACTATTATTCCCTACAATCTCCCCATTGGGATAATCTTCGGTTGATTTGCCACCCTCAATTGAATCAGAGACCACTGCAGTGTGTATTTCCCCATTCTTTCCCATGTTTGTTTTGGCAATACGTTCATATCTGACCCAAGATTTAAAATAAATTGATACATTTCATACTCTCCTATTTGTGCAGTGAGCCTCATCTCACGCTTTGTTCTTGCCTTATGCTTACCAATTTTTATGACTTAGCGAGGTCCTTCAAGGGAATTTTCTTTACCAGCACATTTATTTATCAACTCCTGTAATCCTTTCACGGTCTTGCTATCATGTAGCAACTTGATACAGGTCTTCAAGAAGGTAGTAAGCATGGAGGGGTAAAATTCTTCAGATAATTTGTTCTGACTTCCTGAGGTAGAAGCCTCAGCGAATCTTTTCTTTGCTTCCATGAATGTTTCTCTCGTGTTCTCCAAGTCAAACCCAACCTCTTTTCCTGGAGCCTTGTAGACCCACTCACCTTCTTCAGGTTTCTTTCCTTTATCCTCGCCAGTCATCATTCCACTTCGCAACATGATATTTACGTTGGGATCCTCTTCACGGGGTTCTCCTCATTATTTGTAGGTTCTAGGTGAGTTGATGAGGTTGAGCCCTCTTCTCATACATCTTAACTATTAATACAGGGCATTCTTCTATCATGTGGTCAAGCTGAGTACAGTATCGGCGTGACAGGCATGTTTGGCTTGTACATTTCCGCGCGTAGTGTCCTGGCACTCCGCAATTGTAGCAAATAACTTGTCCCCAACCTCTTGTACGTCCTCCTCCTCCTCGGCCTTGTCCATGCCCATGATATCCTTTATGTGCTCCCCCAGTACCTTGATTCGGAGGTAGAGCTTCTATCTACATCTGATATGTAGGCATTATTTCCATCATCAACTCATAGCTACGACAGTTACACTTATCGTGATCCACCGATCTATAGAAGTTTTAGAAGAGTTGTTGTGGTGTCTGTACAAATTTCTGCAGCAAGTTGCAATTTTCTATTACATGTTTTTCAGCTACCTGACGGATAGCGCACCACAATGCGGGCCCTGTGCTTTGCCTTACTTGAGCATTCGACCTTAGAGGCATTGGTCCTCCTCCTGCAACATAATTCGTGAAGACAGGGTAATGATATTTATCATGCCCCTAGCTTTTACACTTTAGGCACCAAACTTCTTCACGCACCTCTAGCCAAGCCAGTCTATCTTTCTTCAAGCTTTGGAACTCTAGGAAAATATTATGCAACTCCGCGTGAATTTGCTAAACTCCCAAAGAAGCTTCTTGAATCGGTGTCTCATGCAATATCATCATAATTTCTAGGGCTTCCACCTATGTCCCGATATTTTGCTCTGATAATGCAACCCTTAGGTGAGGCAAGAGAGAGGCTACAAACCATTCATGGTGTTGCCCCTCTGTGAGATTCATATTAGCTTCACGAATCTAGAACTCTAGTCTCTGATCCAGCTCCCAGGGTGTTTTGCCTAACCACAAAATGACTTCCTTGAATCCAATGACTGATTGCAATTCGGACTTGGGAATACTGAATTCCTTATTCAGCGTAGTTTGAGTGTCCGCCAACAATGCCATCGGGTTATCAGTGCAATACTTAATGTACAATGATAGTGCATGATCCTGTAGAGTAGTAACCAACTACACTTTATTCATAGGATCATCTATAATATTTTGGGTCGTCCACATGACCTTCGCAATGAACCAAAACTAGTATAGGTCCGCATTTCCACAGCCCTTGAAAATGGGAAACTTCATTGTATTCGACATATTGAATGACGGTGGAGGTGGTGGCGGTGTGGGTGAAGGTGTATGTTGTGGAGGTGAAGGCGGAGGTGGTGTGGGTAGATGAGGTATTAGTGGAAACCCTTGTCTTATTAACTGGACAATAATATGTGGTGAAGCCTATGCTTCTCCCTCATCATCACTCAAAGGAGGCTCAATCAGTGGGCTATATTCAGGGTCTGTTCTCCCTGTATCCCTGAAGAGATTTCCACTTCGCATAGCTCCAAACATCAATGTAATGGCATAACCCGCTTTTCACACAAGGGCATCTTAATCCAAGTATTCAAAGATCTTAAATACTTACCTCGTGGCCCTTTGAAGAAGCGTCGCTCCGCTTCACTGTAGCTAACCAAGGTATCGACCGTGAATTTTGTCACAAATCCTCCTATGACATGATCAAGCCAGTGATCTATAGCGCATGCGATATTATCTTCAGAGGCTTCCAATATCCGCACTATCTCAGGGCTCCACACTATTGGATTGTCAAGCCTCCACCTTCCTTGGCCATCTACCAATTTAGCGATCCAGTCATATAGCTTGATCGGGAAGGAACATAAGAAAATTTCATGTATATCTATGTATAGATACCTCTCCAACCACTGTTATTTTGCCAGACACGGATCTCTATTTTCTTGCGCCACAAATTTGTGGTATTTCTATCCAACCACTCCTCAATTTATTTGTTTGTTGGATTCCAGTGATGTGACATCACATGTCTCTTTTATGTAGATCTCAGTCCCAGAAACAAAACCATTTGTTGGCTTAGTGGGTCCTGACCTAGGTTCAGAGTTAGTTTCGCCAAACAAATCCCTACACTATTGGCCCTTTCGTCATCAATCCGTGGAGTGCAAACTAAAGTCTCACCCAAGGTAGTATTGGGGGATGCTGGAACCAAGTTTCCACACCCAGATATGAGAGTGATGTCATTTTATGCCCTAAATATACCTTCACATAGAGTGATAAGCCTTTAGGGTTTATCAATGTAACTCCCTTTAGTCAGTCTTTAAACCTCCACGAACGTTCACGACTGTCTTTCATGGACCCTGAATAGGCAGATCAACTACTTATGTGTATCAAAGATTACTCTTAACCCCGTAATTACTTAGATAAGCTTAAGTGTTAATAACTTCTGCAAATAATCAGATAATATTCCCGTAAACAGTTAACAGTAATTGTGTTCATGTAACAATATCAATAATGTAAAGTCACACATTAATACACCATTAGTTCATAAACCCATTATAACATGAGGAAAATTCATATAAATAGAAATAAACAAACAAAACATAGGAATTGCTGGAATAATCTCTTTATTAATGCTTCAGTTCTTCTTACAGACTCGAGACTTCCATGCGCACTCAGCTACAGGGGTTTGCTCACTCAGTTGTGGACTTTACTCTAGGCCTGTGCACAGACAGCTATGAAGCCTCTCTTCTACTCTAAGAATTCTTTTCTCTTACTCTTACTGACCCATTACCTTTGTCTTAATCATTCGTACCTCTTTTAGACATCCTAAGACACCTATTTATATAATCCCATGGTCCGCAAACCATGGGTAGATCTTCAAAAGTTGAGACAACTTACATAAAGGAAGGGTAAAACCCTTTATGAAAAATTATATATCTACGCACTCTGTGATCACAACTTGCAGAGAATTTACATTTTATACAACAAAACTTGGGCTTTCTGCCCCAAAATTGACCCTAGGGGACCCTATCCCAACAGGCCCCCAACACAAAGATCGTGACTCGCCCTCAAGTCACTTTACCAGCGTTGAGATCTTACTGTAGATACCTGTTACACAAAAATATCGTCACCATGATTATTTGTAGTCGGTATGGGTCTATCATCACTTATACTAGCCTCCTAAGCAAGTCTCAGACCTTAGCTCTTCATGTCAAGCTTTGCAAAAGAGAGAAAGACATTG
>APFE030985359.1:82255-100150 GCA_000404065.3 Pinus taeda
CTGCAACCTCAACTCATTCTGCATGACAAGACCTCCCAACTCTACTTGTGCCACTACTACTTCAACCGCGCTCTGTGTGGTTTCCTGTTTGATCTGCTCCACCAGTTGCTCTATTGTCGGTCCTGCATTGGCTTCCTTGAGTCTCTGCTACATCCTTTGCAGGCTCACCAACTTCTCCTAAATGTTGGTAGAAATAATGTAGGTCTCATCCAGCCAAGGCTTGAATTTTTCCTTGAGGACCGCCTCTTTCCTTTGCACTGCTTCCACCTGTTCAAGCAATTGCTTTGCCTCCTATAGCTTCATCATATTGCTACTGCAATTGACAGGCCTCTATGTTTAACCTCTATAGGTTAGGATATTCCTGAAGAGCTGTGACTACCTCCATGTATTTCTCAAAGAGCACAGTGCAATCCACAACTGCGGAATCCACTGCTACAACTCCATCCTTCACTGCGGCTTCGTGCTATTCTCTAACCTCTAGCAGAGTTGAAGGCTATGACTTCAATTCTAACTTTGTGATTTTCAGGTTTAGTTCAAACTGAACCTTGGCCACTTTTGTTTTGGAATCATGCACAATTGGAACAAACTTCCTAACCTTTTCCTTCAATGACACTTCGTCCAGGATACGTAGTTCAGGTACTATTCTGCATGCCTCAACCACCACGGCTGTAAGATTGTCATTATGTGGCTAAAATTTCTTCTGTGCCTCCAGTGCTGTTGATTTCTCTATGAACATCTATTCATTGTTGACTCTATAATCGCTTATCAGGCTTAACGCGTGTTGCTCCTAGGCCTTAACCTCTGCTATCACACCTACTTGTAGTGTGTGAAGAAACTCGCTAGGGAGCATGGGCACATTCAGACGAATATTATTCAAAGAGCTGACAATAGCTTTTTCAGCAGCCGCCTCCGCGCTCAAATATCCATCAGGCAGCACGACTGCCCAAAGATCCAATGATCAAACCATCTCTGCTACTTGAGTGGTCCCCGGTGCCAAATAAGTTGCTGCAACATTGCTTTGTCCTATACCTGTCTAGATTCTAGTCATCTGGATCTGCAACTCATGTAGATCCTTTTGGATAGTGCTCAATGCCTACTTTCACTATTGCTCAAAGTATTTTCGACTGCGCCGACTTGGGATTCATTTCGGGACACCATCAAGGAGCAGTACTACCATATTGGGAGATATGATGATAAGTACAGAAAGTGGAACACACCGCGACAGGGAAGGGACCAAGATGTGCCAGAGTTTAAAATGTTTTTCATACCCTTCGCATGAATTTGGGTATCATAGATTATGAGAAACATTCAGTGCTCAAGTACCATGGCTACCTACACAGGTAAATCTAGGATGAGATGGATTTCTTGGACATCTCCTTGCTTGACAGGACATACTGATACACTATCTAGATCGAGCAGAAGTTTAAACAGAAAAAGCGAGACTTTGGATCTGCAAATCCAAAGTAAGGGAAAGGTGCCCCCAAACGACAAAGCAAAGGGAAGAGCCAAGGCATGGTGACCCAAGATAACCTGCCAAAGCTGCAAAAAAAGAAAAACACCACGAAGACAAAGAAAGACACAAGAAAGTGATGTGAGTTTCATAAGAGTTCCACTTACAACACAAGCCAATGTCGGGCCAAGCAGTTGCTAGTGGTTGAGCTGAAGGATTTTGAGTTCAACGCATGTTCTGACCCTATGTCAAAACTTGACAAGGGGAATGAAAAAAGGAAGTAGATCATTGACATGGATCCTAGTGCCACTATGGCAACAACCAAGATCTAGAAAATCGAGCCTAAAGATACAGAAGAGCGGGAATGCCTATTCCAGTCATAGATGTGGGTGAAGGGTTCTCCACTGCAATTCATTGTCAATAATGAGAGCCAAAAGAATTTCTTTTCAGCATAGGTTGTAAAGTGGCTGAGCCTACCGACTAGAACACATCCACAAATGTACATCATTAGGTGGCTTCACCAAGGATATGATCTCCACATCACCTAACAGTGTTGCCTTCCCTACAACATCAAGCACTTCACAGATGAGGTACTGTGTGATGTTTCTCTTCTTGAAGAGTGTGATGAGTTATTAGGTCAACCATACTTATGGAAGTGTCATGTTGTATATGTGTCTAGACCTTGCTCTGTTATTATTTCTTTGGGTGCTAAGTTATAGAGGATACTGTAGGTAGCCCCAGCTACCGCCATCTCTTTGATCTATGCTAAGAAATGCAGTAAGGTCATCTCCTAGACTAGGAATTTTTTTTTCCTTTCTGATTCATTCTCAAAGTAAGGGGAAGGTCATAGCCACATCCATGGCCCTCAGTAGGGGTTCCTCCAAGAAGCAGAAGCAGGTGGATGTTGTCGTGGAAGAATATAGGGACATCTTCTCCTCACCCATAAAGGTATCTTTGCATTGTCAGGTCAAGCATCCAATCGATATGACTCCTAGAGCACCATTACCCAACGGGCCGATATATCAATGCTCCATTCTAGAAAATTAAGAGATCAAGTGGAAAATCCAGGAGTTGCTACAAAAAGGGCACATCCGACCAAGTTTCTCACCTTGTGGGAGCCCGATTGTACTTATATAGAATAATGATTGACTTGAAGGTTCTGCATTAATTATCAGGCACTAAACAAAATCACTGTCAGGAACAGGTATCCAATCCCATAGATTAATGATCTGCTGGACAAACTCAAGGGGGGAAATTATTTTAGCAAGATCAATCTGAAGTCTGTTATCACCAAGTTCCAATGAATACCACATATGTATGGAAGACCACCTTTAAATCTGAGGAAGGACTTTTTGAATGGTTGGTTATGCCCTTCGGGTTGACAAATTCCCCTGCCACTTTTATGAGGCTAATGGATGACATCTTGCAACCCTTCACCAACTCATTTATGTTGGTTTATCTAGATGACAACCTCATCTTCAACAAGAGTTGTGAAGAACACTTGCAACACATTCGGCAGGTCCTTCAAACCCTTCGGCAACACAAACTATGTGCCAACTTGGAGAAATTCACCTTTGGCATGAGCCAAGTCCAATACTTGGGTTACATCATAGATGAGCTTGGCATGCATGTGGACCCAACCAAGATCTAAGTCATTTGGGATTGGACAGCCTTGAGCACTCTAACGAAGCTTTGCAACTTTTTGGGCCTTGAAATTTTTTATCTAAGGTTTGTGTTGGGAATATCTCATATCATTTTGCCATTAAGTTAGATTACTAAGGGCTGGGTGAAATTTTTTTCTTCCTGATCTGAGTCCCAAGAGAAGGCATTTGTTGAGTTGAAAACACTACCTATGCTCTACACCGGTACTCACACTGCCAAACCTACAACAACCATTCGAAATTGAGACAGACACCTTAGACTATGCTATTGGTGCAATCCTCACCCAAAATGGGCATCTAATGGCCTATCATAGTGAGACACTTTCTGATACAATTCAGAAGTACCCCACCTATGATAAAGAGATGTATTCCATCATGCAGGGTTGTCGACATTGGAAGTACTACATTCTGGGGAAGGAGACGATCATCCACACTGATCACAAACCTCTTCAATTTATACAAACATAACGAAGGTTTCAAAATGATCACCATCATAAATGGTCTACACATCTGCAATAATTCCACTTGAACATTAAATACGAAAAGGGAAGCACCAATCATGTTGTAGACTACCCCAATTGTTCCCCAGTTGTAGCACTGACTACACTCTCAAGTCTTGTGGTCAAGAGACCTTTGGATGACCGCAAATATACAAAATGTATCTAGAGATCATCTCGACATACCAAATTCTAGTATATGGAAAGAAAGTTCCTAATTTCCACCTCTAAGATGCATTATTATGCTCCATAGGCCACATTTTTGTTCCTTCAAGGGAGTGTGCCAAGTTGATCTTGGAGGCGCACTACAATTGGGTAGCAGGACACTTTGATGTGGAGAAAACTATGGTTTTACTACAAAAGTAATTTTATTTGCCCAAAATCTGACTAGATGTTGGTAAATATATTAGAACCTGCATTGCCTATGCCATCGCCCAGCCAACCATCAAGAACCAAGGCCTATACACTCCTCTGCCTACTCCCAACCAACCATGGGATTCCATCTCCATGGACTATATGTCAGGCCTCCCTTCTACCAAGCATGGTAATGACTGTGTATTTGTGGTCGTTGACATATTTTCTAAGATGGCTATATTGGTGGCCTGTAAGAAGAGTATCACATCAGAGGACAATGACAAAATCTTATTTGAACGAGTATGGGTACATTTTGGGATCCCACATGCCATTATATTAGATTGGTATAGTAGGTTCTTGAGCACATTCTATTCAAGCCACTGGACATGATTGGACACCAAGCTCAGAAAATCAACTGCTTCCATCCTCAAATTGATGGCCAGACGAAGGTTGTCAATAAGATGATAGTGGACATACTCCACATGTACAAATCCAATCATCCTCAAACCAGGGATGAGAGTCTTCCATATGTGCAACACAATTATAAAAGAGCTCTCCATAACTTGACTGGTCCCAATCCTTTTCAAGTGGGTCTCAGATTTCAACCATTGAGTCCGATTGAGTTGCCATGCCTCATGTGACTACACATGCCAAATCCACACATGTATTGTCTAAGGCTGATAAAGTGACTAGATTTATTGAACACATCCAACACATCCATCTATAGGTCCATGACATTCTACATAAATCAAATGCCAAGTACAAGAAGTGACATGATCAACATTGGGTGCCACACAAGTTTCAGGTGGGTGACAAAGTTTGGTTGCATTTGCAGAAGGAACAACTTACTAGAGCTTTTCGGAAACTCAAGCCACTCCGATATGGTCCTTACGCCTTTACCAAGGCTATGGGAGACAATGCATTTGAGCTCAACATTCCCCCATTCCTTGGCCTGCATGCAGTGTTCAATGTGGACTGCCTTTGACCATACTTCCCACCATTGTGGAAACATCAAAGATTGCAGAACAACTCATACCTATTGAGTTAAATACAGAATGCATGGAACAAGCCACAACTGATTGGATCATGGACACATAGATTAAGAAAACCTGACAACAAATGATCCAACTATATCAAGTTGTCAAAGTAGACCAACTCCTTCACTAGGGATCAAGTTCAATAGAAGTTTCCTAATCTCATGAAGTAACTCAACACAATGGGGACCATTGATTCCTTAGGGGGGAGGAATGCTCCAAGTGGATATTAGTGGCCACCCACCTATTCCACTTGGACCCCCACCATTGTTTCTTTTAGTTTTTCATTTTTCTTAATTGTAGCACAATTTACTATTTTTGGTAGTTTTTCAAGTCCTGAACTTCTAAAGCCGTTTTGAGGCCCTAACCGACATTTTCTTGAAAGATCAACGGTGGTGAATATTGAAATTTATTTCAATATTTACTGTCAAAAGTTGTATTCCTTAGACAAATCTTTATAGCGAGGTATCATGTGCATCAAATGAAGATTGTATGCCAAAGTTACCACCCCAGGAAGTTGATGTACCAATTTACCCCAACGGGGCGCATAGTTTGGTGTTTCATCTCCTAGGGTTAGGTTTTTGGATGTTTGGGGTTTTCCATTATTTCTGAATAATAAATATTCCCTCAATCCTCATTGTGAGATAGTTCAGAGGCATGTATCCTCCACATCTCTTCTTATAGATAAGCTACCATCGCTTGAGCTAGTCTTATTTTCATTCTATTTGTAAGCATAGTTCAATATCTGATATTAATGAAATGAAGCGTTACTTCTGTTACATCTCTATATTTATGTTTATATATATAATTTGTTGCATTCCTATTTAAATTTGGATAAGTGGTATCAGAGCGGTCTACTCTTTCTCTGTTTTTCTTTGTGTGTCCCTAATGAAGTCGCGATATAAGGAGTGAGGGCTTGAATTGGTCAAACATTTGGAAGACCAGCCTTGCAAATCATGATCGTCTCCCATGGCAGTGTTATCACCTAGATTGAACCTCAGGTTGAAGGAAGGCAGTGCCAGGGTAACCACAAAGCACGCTTAACCAAGAAGCTAGCTTTACTAGGCCAGTAGAGGACTCTTTCCATACGGATCTCAGCCAAGATGACTGGATCAGGAAAATAATATTAGGCTAGGTATAGTAGCAGAAGGTTTGATTTAATTTGAAGGGGTTTTGCTGGATCAGGAGGAGCTGAACAATTTGGGCAAGGAAACTAGGTCAGAATTGCAGGGTGTTCGATGGGGCAAGATATGTATGAAGCTTAGCACTATAGGGTTTGATGGGTGAGGTGATTGAAGACTGGCGAGAAACTAGGAAGAGCATGTGATCATCATGGATCCTTCCTAAACTGTGAATATTTTCCCAAAGCAGAGCATTAATGTTATGGATTCTGCCTATCAACTTGAAAACATCCACTTAGATGCAATGAAATGATTAATGAAGTACAAAATTTTTTTAAAACATATGATCACAAGATAGGAAACTGAAACTAAACACCATACCACATGGATCCCAAAGAAATAGTTGCAATTTCTGATTAATCTCCTACTAAATTGATACAGAATGATGTCTTTTCAAAACCTAATCATACAGCTAAGTCCAACCCTTTACAATGAGAAAGAAGAATAAGATATAGGCATTTATTCAACCTCCTCCCATCCTTAGGGGTCGAATCCCTAAGATGAGGATCTAATCTAACTAACACTGGACAATAAACTGGAATCTAGGCATGCTAAAAACTTGCCTCTAAAAGTGAGGAAACCAATTCATTTGTGCTCAAAATGAATTTTAATCTAATGAATCAACCCTATACTACTAATTATCCATCATTTTTACAAGACAAGTCATCATTTACATTAGTAAAACATCCTCCATGAGATAAAATCCAAGATCATAGTCAAAACACAGTGAAATGGCAATCCTGTGCAAAAGTTGTCCTATGTGTAGTGCCACTTTCAAGTCCCTTTTGGAGGCCTTACCGGCAGCCAAATTGAGGTCATGATAGCTAATTGGAAATACCTTCAAGTATACTTTCCAAAACATCTAGAATTTTTTCATTTGAAGCTCATTTGTCCCCTCAAAAGTTGATTCTCCCAAGACTACTTCCGTGTGTCCAAAAAGTGGCAGAAAGGTCATTTTTGGGGTGTTTTTTTGACTTTTTGGTAGACCTGTTCTACCCCAAAAAATTAGAAAATGCGTATGGTGCATGTACTCATTGCTATAAATCTAAAAATGAAATCCATTTGTCCATTGGGTGCCCCTAGGAAAAGCGCAACGCCAGTGAGCTAGATTTTTTGTGTTTAAAATTTTAAAAACTTGCTAAAAACAAAAACTCCTCCAAACATGGTCGAAATTGGTGAGGAGAACCATCATCAAGCATTATAATGAGCCAAGGAATCTTCAGCAAGAAACCTAAGCCTATCCTCCTCTTTTTTTCCTTTTAGAGACTGTCTTAACCTTGCTTTCATCTGTTTGACCGTTATATTCCAAATTTTGTTTTGGGTCCTGTAGTGGTAGGCCATGTGCTTGATAATTCGGTTGTCTCTATTGGCCATTTGCAACAACTTTTCAAAGTGAAAATTGACTCTTTCAAGCCAAATTTCTCTATCAACCTCAATTTTCTTCTCAATTGGAGTCAAAGTGACCAATGCTTCTTCCTCTTGCCTTGCTAATTTACCCTTGTCACTTTGTCTTTTTGTCTTGAGAAGTTCCAGCTCGATGAGGACTTGCTTATCACTTAGCTTCTTGTTCTCTTGTTCCAAATATGTGATGACATACTTGGCTCTCTCGAAATTGTCCATCAACACTTGGATTTGAGCCTCTTTCTCCTGTATGATGATGTTTTCTATTGTTGCTTTATCTTGAGCCTCTAAGTCAATTGTCTCTATGCCATGATGAATATAATGTTGTTCTGGCTCATCATGCTCTGTCAAATCAAGGTCTCTTTCCTCCTCATCATCAAGATCTTCCACCTGCATCTTTTCTTTCCCTTTTTGCAGCTACTGCACCTATTTCTGCTATGTTGATGAAGAAGGCAAAGCCCCTTCCACACCCTGTGGAGCAAGCATTTGCCTATGAGTTAATGAAGAAGGCGATGTCCCTTCCACACCAAGTGGAGAAAACACTTGCCTATCAGTTGTAAACAATTTAATTGTGCCCCTCTGGTATGTATTTTAGGTCTTAGGCACCTCAATGGTTCTATTTTCTCTGGCCTTCTCAACTTTTTTCACCTGAGCACTGCTAGAAGGTCCTCCTGATTCTTGAGACACTAGTGGAGGAATTTGAGGACCCTTGAAGATGTCATGAGCAATAAATTTCTCCCACAAGATGTTGAGGAGATTAAGATGATGAAGCACAATCATCTTGATCAAGGAATAGTGGTAGAGACTACTCATCTGCTAAGGGTATGGCTTTTTTTGTATAAAGTAGGCCATATTCTCAACATTCCTAAACAAGAAATAAGGGAGGTTTAACATCCTCACCCTGGTGAAATGCATGAGAAGCCTGTTGTGATAGGTGTACAATTTGGAAAATCTTCCCTCACAAGTGAGATATTTCATAATGATTTTCATCATGGGGGCATACTTGCCTTCAAGGAACCTGAAAGGAAAAAGCTTTTTTGCTTCATTTCTGTACGTAGGTTTGATGTAAGGCTCATAATAGTGTTCATCTAGGTCCTGTGCCTTGTACCATTTCTCTTCCACATTTGGAATCCTGGTTGCATCCGCAATGATGGAGGGTGAAACTGTGAATGTCACCCCAACAAGAGTCACCTTGTTGTCATGAAGATTGGCCACAAAAAGCCTGGTGAGCTTAGGATGGTGTTGAACTCTCTCCACCTCCTCACAGAATTCATAGCAACCTAGATGCCTGAAGCAAGTGACAGCCAAATGAGACGCTTACAATTCTCTGAGGTTTGATGGCTCTTCCCTGATAATTCTACCTCCCTTGTGCGGTTTTCTCTGTTTTCTAGGTCTACCTGCTGAACTGTCACTGCCAGTGTTTTCCTCCTCCTTATCGTCTCTGCCTCCTATGTCCATTTTTGGAAATTTTGAGGCTGTGCACTCCTAGAAAAGGGATGGAGGGGGTGAGTAAGAGTGATTGGGAATAAGAGAAGGGGAGGTGATCTTGTGAGGTATTTGGTGGGCTAGGTAAACATGAAAATGAGTGGGAGGGTATGAATCATGAAAATGAGGGAGAGAGGCTTTGATTTTTGAGGTATTTCTTTTGGGATGAAGGACAAAGGGATGTGGAGTGTTATGGAGTGATATGGGGGAGGGGTTTAGGGTTTTAGTGATAAGTGATGGGAGGAATAATAGGGGTTAGTGTTTTTAGGCATAACTATGGGAGAGTCCATGGTTTTACATTTACCATGGCAACTTACCCTCAAATACATTAATTGCAAACCAATGATGAAGTCAAGGAACACTACTTACTTGGTTGAGGGGAAGGAAGGCAAAATCTGATGTTTTTTGGGTGGCAAGAGGTCGTTTGGCCCTTGTTGGCCCTACATGTAGTGCCTCCTAGAAGTGCGCAATGCCTTCATGTATGCGTAGCGCATTTTTTTTTTCCACTGACAAAACCGGCCTACATGCAACGCTTAGTCTCTATGTGCAGCACTCCACCCTGAACACGTAACACCAATCTTCCTAAGCACATTGTAACTTCTCCTTGGCCCAAAACTTGCTCAACTTCTCCTCTCTTCTTCACTTTTTGTCTCCTTCTTTGCCAAATAAGAATGATAAGCTTGAAAATGAAATGTGACATCTTATATAGAAGTAAATATTGATTTTTCATTAGAAAAACCCACTTTCTAATGTTTTGGACCTTTTCCAAATCTCTGTTTTAATGCCTTTTCTTCATTGTTCCTTTTCAGGTGGATGATGCTCAATTTGAATTGTTTTTTGTAGTGGTTCATTGTCTTGTAGCAAGGAGAGATGCATTGATGTAGCCGGAATCATTTATTACATAAAGTGACTCAAATTACATAAAAATATAAATTAACCTAAAATACTTTCTTTTCACCTCAAAAACATGTTTTTGAGGTGAAAATTACATTAGTTAAAGAGATAATTGTACAGTGACTATGACTTACTAGCAATCACTCTTGATTTATTTATCATCCTCATACCCTTGCTGCCCTTTATTTACACTTTTAAATCATGCCTTTGACCTTGGAAATGAATCCTAAGACCTAATGAAAACATGCCCTAAGACCTAATGGAAACATGATTGCATTTGACTTTGAAACTATGACTGAATACAACCTGGAGATGGGTCGACAAGTGTACTTTATGAGGGATAAATTGGGTTTTCTGAAGAGGAGACAACCATCATTGGATCAACTTGACATGACCTAATGAAATGATGCAAAAATTTCAGTATGAGACCCCTAAAATGAAAATGCAAAGAGAAAATTTGATCCCTGATGGAAGTATGCAGACATTGACACTAACAGGGGAAAACAAAGAAAGCTGAGGGGGCAAGAGATCCTTTCAAATCTTGCTCGAAGAAGCCCTCAAGCGATAAAGGAACACGATGATGGATAAATTTCCCTAGATCCTTTAGTGGCTACCCAAGGCTGACTTATCTACTTCCAGCATCTACTCTAGAAGTGCCACACCATTTAAGGTACAATTTAACTTTGACATTCCCACATTTGAGGGTCAGATAAATGTGGACGTTGTAGGTAAATGATTAAAATTGCTAGAAGGATATTTTTTTGTTCATCATTTTTTGAGTCGGGAAAATATTAAGTTTTTGCTTTGTTAGAAATCGCCCCTGACGTCAAGGACTGGTGTGAAAACTATTGTGCCTGCGCCCACTGGGGTGAAACCTAAAGTACACCCTCACTATTTTTGGTCGCGCCCACTTGAGATTCATTCTGGGACGCCATCAAGGAGCAGTACTACCATGTCAGGAGCTATGAGGATAAATACATAAAGTGGACCACACTGCGACAGGGAAGGGAGCAAGACGTGCTAGAGTTTAAAAATGTTTTTCATGCCCTTCACACAAAGTTAGGTATTAGAGATTCTGAGAAAAATTTGGTACTCAAGTACCACTGCTTCCTACATAGGCACATCCAGGATTAGATGGAGTTCCTAGACATCTCCTCGCTTGGCACAATGTACTGATACTTTGTCAAGATTGAGCAGAAGTTTAAACAAAAAAAATGAGACTTTGGATCTATGAATCTGAAGCAAGGGAAATGTGCCCCCAAACCACAAAGAAAAGGGCAAAGCCAAGGCAGGGTGACCCACGATAACTTGCTAAAGTCGCAAGAAAAGAACAACATTAAGAAGAAAAAGAAGGACACGTGAAAGTGGTCTAAGTTTCATAAGAGATCCACTCACAACACAAGTGATTGTCGGGCCAAGCAGTTGTTGGTGGCCGAGCTGAAGGATTTTTAGTTTGACGGATGTTCCAACTCCATGTTAGAACTCGAAAAGGGGAATGAAAAAGGGAAGAAAATCATTGAAACAGAGCCCAGCGCCACAGTGCCAACCACAAAGATCTGGAAGATCAAGCTTGAAGATCCAGAAGAGGGGGAACCCCTATTCCACTCATAGATGTGGGTGAAAGGTTCTCCAATGTAGTTCATTGTTGGCGTAGGGGGCCCTAACCCAAGTTCACAGTTAGTTGTGCCAACCAACAAAACCCTACAATACTAGCCGTTTTGGCAACAACCCGCATAGTGCAGGCTGCAATCTCACCTGAAGCAGTATGGGGGGATGTAAGAACCAGGTTTCTACATCCATAAACGATTGTGATGTCTTTCTGTGCCCTAGGTCTGCCTTCACGCAGATCTATCCTTCGTTAGAGCCAAAGCCCTAAAGCTAGCTCTAATTACCTCCAATCCTACACAAAACATGTTTGTTGTATTATTAATGTCCAAAAGATAACGATCAGCGAAGTTCACGCACATAAACAGGTCATCTAGAGTTTTTAGGGTCTAGATCTTTCATTTCAAAGACCTATGTCTCTGATCTAAATCTAAGTCAAAGTAACTCTAAAACTTCATGAATCTTATGCGATCATATTATTAAGTGCAAATAAGTTCAATTAACCCAATTCGCAGGGATACAAGACAATAATTCACATGAAATATTAATCAACGTAATAAACATATAATAGATAATCATATAACAGATAAATGCAAGCATTCTACTTCATATCGATCTTTATTACTTAGAATTATTCAATATAGACACAAACTACCCTATGCACATAGCTGTGGGGGTCTGCGCACTCAACTGCGAACTCTTCCTAGGCCTCTGTGCACTTAGCTGAAGAGTCGTTCTTCTATCCCAAAATGGTAGAGACATGCTTCTTCCTTTGTCCTCTAGTTCATATTAACTTGTCTTTTATTCCCTCTCCTTAGACTTTCTAAGACTCACCTATTTATAGAATTTTCAATACAATTCCATGGTTCGTGGACCATGGGTGAATATCAAAATTGACTCAAAAATTTACCCAAAATAGGGGGCTAAGCCCCTTTGACTCTTATTCATCTACGTGCTTCGCATCCACATATCGTGGAGACTTTACATCTTTTACAAAATTGTATAAAAAAATGGGTTAACTAACCCCAAAATGACCCAGGTCACCCCATCCCAATAGTCCCCCAACACAAAGATCATGACTCGCCCTCCAGTCACTCAGTTGGCGCATTGATCTTACTGCGAAGATCACCCAACTCAACTTGGATCACTGCAACTTTAGCAGTGCTCTGTGTTGTTGCCTGTTGTACATCTTCGACCAATTTTTCCATTGTTGGTCCTTCCACTACTAACTGCATCATATGCGGAATCTACGACAGTCCCTTAAGGTTATCCTGAATTGACATCATTAGTTGATAAGCTTCATATAGCCATGGCTATAGTTTGGGCTTCAACAAGGCTTCTTTCTTCTATGCTTCCTCAACCTGTGTGGGTAGCTGTTGCCCCTCTTACAACCTGGCGAGGCACTATCCTGGTGCCAAAGTGCACGAAGTCACCTGAACCTCATCATATTTTTGTTGTAGCACCCAGACATCTATGTTCAATGGCTATAGGTGGGGTCCTCTTATGGGTTTATCCATATCTCCATTGCTTGATCAGACATCGCGACATAGTTAGTTACTGTGGTATCTAAAGTAGTCATGCCCTCTTTTATGGTGGAGTTGTGGGCTGCAATTTCAACTTCAACTCGACAATTTTCATATTGAAATTGAAAGTCACCCTTCCAACCTCAACTTTAGCATCACGTACTCCAACAGCTAGCTTCTGAATTTTTTTCCTCAGTTTGTGCACCTTCAGGGATATGTATTTCGGGAACCGTTTTACAGGCCTCCGCAACTGATGTCTCGAGAATGTGGCTCCTTGCCTATAATTCCTCCTTTTCTTTTAGAGCCTACGTTTTCTCAATGAACAATTGTTCATTGTTAACCTTAAATTCACTAATTGTGGTTAGGGTGCACTATTCATGGATCTATAGTTCTTCGGCCACTTCTTGATGTAATGCATGCAAATCTAGAAGTGGTAGAACTTCCAAATTGATACCCATGTCTTTGATAGTGTTGAGCAGGGCGTGGTCTTCAGTCAATTCTGCACGGATCGATCTTGTGGGTAATGGTATGGCTCGAAGGTCCATATTTCATTCTAGGGCTCCCGCTACGCTGATTCCTTGTGTTAAGTTTTCTTATGCTATGATCGCTTGACCGATGCTTGCCTGAATCCTATTGGCCTGGATTGGAAACTCGCGCAGATCCTTCTGTATGCTCCCCAATGTCTACATGTGTTGTTGTTCGAACAACTTCAACACCTCTATTGTTGTATCCTGCACTTTATCTCTGATCTTGTCGAGATTTCCTTCTATCAATATCATTGGTTCGACATGTGTCTGTTTATCATACTTTTGTTTCTTCTACGATCCTCTAGTCTGTTCCTTCCCTCGTTTCTTCAGAATGAACGGGGTGCTCTACCCCTCGTCACCACCTCTGCCCTGGTCTACCAGCTCATGTTCTTCTGTTTCAGGTGAAGCTGTTTTGTCACCTTCCTATGACTCTTTCTGCTCCTATTCTTCCTGCTCTTTAGTAGCACACTATTTTTCCATTCGAGATTTCTCTGCAGTTTCCTTATAAACTTCCTTCTTCTTTTGTTCTGCCACTACACACGCAACCTTTTGAGCAGCATCCTTCTACTTTTGTACAACATAGATTTTTGTGCCTGTGCTTCTTCCTGCATCTAATTTCATAGATGCATACCATTCCTGAGGCCAAATCCCTACAACTTCTTGTATATCTGTGTCCAACACCATATAGGGAAACTAGTGCCATTTCTGCTCAGGGTCTCTCCATGCTTTGATTGATACCTTATGTAAATCAGCTTTGAATTCCGCAGAAGATGATGGTTGCGCGAACAAGGTAGGAGACAACAATAACCACTGATTAACCACCATGTGAAGGTCCATATCCATCAAAACCCAAAATATCTTTGTTTCCTTAATATGCTTTGGATCTTTTGTGGCCCACAATGAGGAAAACCACGCTGCCTCAGGAAATTATTCTTTGTGTGGAGGAAACTGGGTAACCTTCGGTAACTTAGTTTGGAAGAGATATTGGTATTCGCAAATTAATTCAGTAACTTTATCTACTATAGCGTCGTCCCAATAATATCCAATCTTCATGAACTTCGGTTCTTCTTCAGTGCCTATGTTTACTTGCCATGTTTAAAGGTGCATAGATGTCTTTGTTCTCTACTTGCAAGCCTTTGACTACGCGATACCCTTTTGTCTTCGGAATATTGATATTCCTCAGGTCTTCTTCCTCCTCTTCAGTGGTCACATTATAGCATTCCAATGTGTGGAATAGCTAGGTGCTCCAGTCTGGTTAGGTCCATTCCATCAGTTCCTTCGGCGTCCTGAAGATAACTGCTTTAATTTCTTAAAGCACTTCATCATTGCTTGCAAAGCCATCTTCGAAGCTAAAATTCAATAAGAAACCTTCCTTTAATACATCCCATTCTGTAGTGTTGTGGCGGAGCTCTGTTTCAAGGTACCAGTTCATGGGGATTTTATCCAAGGTATGAAAAAATATGTGTACCTATTTTGGTTGCAGTTCTGTCCCCCACACCTTAGTCCATTTTTCCTGGTGATGGCATGAATCACCCTTCCAATTATATGTCTAAGTCATTCTGGTATTAGCATGCCCAAATCATAGGATCATCATTCATAGGTAATCTCGCCATCCAAAAAAACTATTCTTATATGTACCCCACCATCGTGCGAGCGTAGTGCGCAGCGCCAAATCCAAGGCTTTAAAGTGGTGGCCCTTAGGGACTTCACGCTCAAATTCATCTAAAACCATATCTATGTTATTCAAACCATCATAATAAGATAACTTTCTTACCTCTGACGACACATAGTGCAATGAATTCATCATCATATTGCATCGTAATATAGAAACTTCATGTAAGAGATTATGTCAATGCTCTAATTCCTTGTTTGAATCAGAAGTGTAGGAACTTTCTCGGTCCCATGCAATCCGTCCATCTGTCATTGGATTGATCCAATCTTGATCTCACACTGTTATCTTGTAAATTTGATCTAGCTCATCATCACTTTCCACATAATCACGGACTGGTTTAGTATAGCACACCCCTTCTACAAGATCTATTGGCACTATAACCCTAAGCAACTTTCTTTCAAATGACATTGTCCTCTTCTTCAAATTACCGACCCAATTCATATCACTAGCCCAGTTGATTCCTAGGAACGTGGGGTAGGGATTACTGTCATCAGTAATTTATATATCTTCAAAATTTGCTACTTCACTCGCACCATCAATATCAATAGTTACTACATATAAGCATCCCATGGGGATGATTTTCTGCTGATTTTCTATCCTGAACTGAATTAGAGACCATTGCAGTGTAGGTCTCCCTATCCTTTCCCATTTCTGTTTTGGTAGAGCATTCACATTGGACCCAAAATCTAGAATGACCTGGTCCATTTCATAATCACCTATCTACATTGTTAGCTGCATCTCTCGCCCTATTCTCACCTTATGGTTATCATTTTTTCTAACCGTGCGCTGCTGCAAAGGAGATTTTTCCTTACTGGCGCACTTGTCTATCAAGTCATGTAATCCTTCCACAGCCTTCCTGTCGCGTAGTAAATTTATGCAGGTCTCCAAAAATGTAGTGAGTATAGAAGGATCAACTTCTTGTGTTGTACTAGCATCTTGTGTCTTGTCTTGGCTTCCTGAGGTGGAGGCCTCAGTGAAGCTTTTCTTGGCTTCCATGAATGTTCCCTTAGCGCGATTAAGGTCAATGGAGGCTTCTTTCTTAGGAGATTTGCAGACCCATCCATCATCTTCAGACTTATTTCCCTTATCTGCTCCATTCATCACACCATTTCGTAGTAAATATTGATGTTCCAATCCTCCTTGCAGGGTTCAACCCTCATCATTTGTAAATTATGCATATGCTGCATTTTCTTTTCTTGCATTTTAGCTATCTACACCAAACATTCTTCTATGGCATTGTTGAATTGTATACAGTATTGACATGAAGGGTGTGTCAGATTCATGAAATCTTGTGTGAAGTGCCCCGGTTGTCCGTAGTTGTAGCATAGAATCTAACCTCGACCTCTACCAGGTCCTCCTCCTTGCCCTCGTCCTCAGCCCTAAAAACCCCCATGCGCTCCACTGATGCCTTGATTGTTGGCATTATGGCACAGGTTTGGAGCTATGGCAGAGGTGTTGTCCTTGATGGCAACTCTCTTTGGTAACAAATCTCAGTTCAGGCACTCAGAAAGAAGAAAAAGACATATACGCAGGTCCATCTAGACGAAGATGCGTATACACGCGGGTTATACATTACAAAAGCACGTATATGTTGGGGAACTTAATTTTGGTCCATGGTAGTTAGTCCTTGGTACTTGAACCTATGATTTTGGACCATGGTGTCTCATTAGATGTGTTGATCCCTAGTATTGGGTCCATGGTATTGGTTTATTATGGTTTTGGACCATGGTATTGAGAAAGGCCTAAGACTATAAAAGGAGAAGAAGATCATTAGGCAAGGTGATGGAGAATACTTGAATATCTGATGTAGTATGAGATCCAGTATACAGTTGGATTATGATGCATTTCTTGATCTAAGCTTGATGGAGAACAAGATCTAAGGATAGATCAGGATCAAATGGTTTGAAATGAACTATCTGTATATGGTTGATTATGCTTGTTCTAGATCTATATACCGACGCATGTAATGTTATGAACTGGGTATAACTTAAGTTTGAAATAGCTGCAAGTCATGATTGATTATTTATAGATATGTACCCGGGTTGGATTTGGTAAAAGCGCGTATGTACGCGAGTTTGGTTCGTCCAAGTAGCGTATACCATTTGAGCTATGATTTTTGATGATACAGTTGGTTCTAATTATTGTTGGGGAGTTTAGTGTTCTGCTCTGTGTTCTAGTGACTGCTTTTGTTGACAGGGTTTCAGTATTGGGTGTTTCAGAGATTGATGAAGCTAGTGCTTGTGTGCTTCAATGATATTGATGGGTCCAGTATGAAAATTGGATGAAACGTGGCCTTCAGGTTCAGAGTTGTGCTTCAGTGTATCCAGTCTGAAAATTGATGAAACGTGGTACCTGGAGGAAGGAGGAGAAGGTTGTAGCCTTCGGTAGGTCGGCACCTACGTACTAGTACATCAGCTAGTACAAGAGCAAAGGGGGTTGTAGCTCCCTTCCAGGAGAAGCCGGAGAACGAGAGAAGGTTGTAGCCTTCTGCAGGTAGAAGCCTGTGTACTGGTATAAGTCTGCACCAGTACATAACTATTGTAAAAAGAATTTTTTATTAAAGAAGATTGAGACGACTTGCAGCAGGTGGTTTTCACCCACATTGGGTTTC
>APFE030985364.1:0-12227 GCA_000404065.3 Pinus taeda
TAGATATTGAAGTGGTTGATGATCAGTATGTATAACTGTTTCTTTGCCCATTAAGTAATGTTTCCACTTTTTCACAGTCTGTACTAATGCATACAATTCTTTATCATATGTGGGATAGTTAACTACTGCAGAATTAAATGTCTCAGAATGATAACATATGGGTTTACCATGTGTTGGTACCATGACCCCTTTTTCCCTCCCAAAACATGACAATTACCTACCTCTTTTCATCATTTATCCCTCAGATGCCTTGGAAATTGATTAATTAATAGTCTTATAGTTATTGAATTGCATTTAAATTGATTTATGGGTTTTGTGTTAATAAATTAGGAGTTTTTGGGCAAAATGACTACAGGAAGTCGCAACATTCTGTAAATGGCTTATTGTTTGACATGTGGCATGACAGCCAGGCCAGAGCGAAAGGTATGGGTGAAAAGCGGAATGTCCAAGCATGGACAAGCACCTATCCCGCAGCGGAAACAACCCTCCTACATGCGCGGTCAACCACTGGTCAACTATGGCATGTTGGCGACAAAGGCAACAACAACACACAGTCACAGTCCAAATCGATTTTTAGTTGTTTCCTTTTTTTATATGTGTCAGCTAGGATAGAAACATTTTGTGTTTTGGTAAAAGCGGCAACAGCCGCTCATGAATGTACATCCATTTTCAAGGGATGTGAACCATATGTAAATATAAGTTTGAACCCGGTTGTATGTTCGGTTACATTTTTACTTGTTGCTTCATGAACAGAGTTTCGACTTAATACAAATAAGACTTGCATTATAATCACAGTGCGTTGTTTTAATACAGTGATCGTGGGATAACAAGCTTGGTATACCAAGAATGCGAACGGGCCCTGTGTACATGGTATACTGTTGTCATTTTGATTGTGTTTACAGTGCCATTCTAATTGCGTTTACAGTCAGAGCATTTGATTGGTATTTGGTATTGATATATATGCAGTGTGATTAAATCGATGTTTATATTTATGTGTTTATGAATGCGTTGTTTATATGTTATGCATGCGCTTGAATAGACTATCATTTGGATCGTGAATTATATCCTGTAAGGGATTCGATCCAGGGTTACCTTGTAAAGCATTGTCATGAACTGTATGCTTACGATTTTCACTTTGCATGATTGTTAATGAATGTTCATGAATGTTGAGTAGCACTGAACAGAGATTTTATGTTTGATGTCTCTGTAAGGAGACCAAAATCTTTAATTACAGTGAGGCACAACGTTTTATGAATTGAATCTTAGTTAATAGTGATACATAGTTTGATACTTAGTTGATATTTAGTTGATAGTTTGATATTGAATCAAATCACAGCTTTGAAATTAGGAAGAGTAGGCTTAGATTAGATCCTTTATGTCTATATATTTTAGGCACACGCCTCTAAGTCTACGCACCCTGGTCGATAATAAATTTAGCCCAGTCTAGCACCCTAGATAGGACACTACACCTTCCTTAATCACAACTCGATCTTTGTTCCTGCATACAATTACTCCTTCTATTGCCTCCTTGACTTGCTCTACAAACCCTGTTGTCTGTTGGAAAATGCAATGTGGCAGCGATTAATACAAATTTCCTGAACCTTAATAATTGCTTGTGAACTTTATTTATCTTCTTATGTTTTCTTTATTAGTTCTTCATGAAACAATTATGAAGAGAAAAACAGTAAAGACAGTGGACATAGAAATTAGGCTCCAAGCCAAGGCAAAACCCCTCCAAGGGGAAGACCCAGAAAAATCTCTTCTTCTTATAGAACCTGCTTCAAATGAGACAACCAAGACCCAAACCCTAGATGAAGTCCTCCTCCAAGCACCAAGTCAGCCCTCCAAGAAGTCCTTCCAATAGGATTAGATCAATAAGGTTCGAGCCTGCTTCAACCAACTTCCAACTTTAACTTCAACCCCAACTTTAACCTTACAACTTTGATCTTGTTGTTGCTATTGAAACCCTAATGTCAACACAAAACAATTCTTCAAGAGATCTTCCTTTGAGCAAGATAATGTCTTTCCAAGGTCAAAGAAGTCAAATGAGAATATTCGCTCTTCTAGCAACATGATCATGCAACTTGATCTCCTGCAATTCGGACTTGCGATTTCAGCCTTCCTTGAAGCTACAAAAACCCTAGTTTTCACACATGTGAGAGAGATACAGCCCAAAAACAATATTTCCTTCTTCCTGAATTCTCCTTGCCTTCTAGACCTTCACTCTTCCTTTCTTCTAGCTCCTAGCGTTAGATCGAACTTCTTATGAGAGATAATCAAATAAGTGACTAATGAGGTCGAAGTTGCCTATATTTATAGCCTTTCCAAGGGTTTGTATCCCCTCCTTTAGGCTGACTTGTACTTTGGAGGTTTCTAGGACTTTCTAGACTCAAAATAAATTCTTTTACAAGGTACATCTTGCCAAGAAGTGCCTTATAATTATGATGTTGACTATCTTGATTCATGCGAATAAATCCTATGATCTGACATGTTAGTTTTTGTAGCATTAGATGTGTTCTAGCCACGAAATTTGGTGGAGAGGCTGAATACATGAGATCTCCAATACCCAAAAATCGTTTCTGGAAATTCCACTTAGAAATGACTTAATTAGATTATTAACCGTTTTTTTTTTTAAATATTTCCTAAGTCTAAACTTAGGAAATATGGTTAATTAATCAATATTAGTTAATTCAAGGCGAGAATCATCTAGAAACTCACATGGATCGATCCAGAGATGATCCTATCCATTGATTAAGTTTTAATCTTAGTTGTTGGTGCCCCAACAGAGGATTATAAGAGGAGGTCGATGTGGTGATGGAGAATACACTTGATCAGTTCAATTTCTTGGTAGATCAATTTCTAGAGTAATGGCAGTCAGTTGTCGGAGAGAGCTAGAGATCGAAGCAGTGTGTGAGGGTCAGAGACAGTGAGGGTAGAGGAAGTATTCCAGATCTAGTGAGTGCATTTGTAGAGAGGCAAAAGAGCCATAGAGAAGCTGACGCAAGGACTGCACAGTAGCTTCTAGAGGCAAGTTTGATTTGCTGAGAGGGAAAGACATCTTCAGTTGCAGAGGCCAGGAAGGAGTCCCAGAGTATCAGAGAAGCATTTTCCCAGCCAATAGAAGGCATAACGACTTCATCAAAGACCAGTCAGATGCTTGATGTCAAGTAGGTTGCGTAGAGCAATGCAAAGGCTGAAGCAGAGGGTTAGCGGGCCAAGTTTCTGAAGGCAAGTTGTGTCGAGGTTTGCCTGTTGGGTGAGGAAATTCCTCATTAGATTTTTGCCAGTATTTTTTCTCTGTAGGATTGCCAGATTTCGACATCCAGTTGTACTCAAAATTTCTCACGGTGGCATAATAAAATAAAACCCTCATCTGCTTCATGTGTTTTCTCGTATTGGGATTTTCCATGGACTTCTGTCCAAAAACACTGGGTTATATTTTATGTGTGTGTGCTAGCATTTCCCAACTTCAAGTGCTTTATTTATTTTTTTTTTTTCCGCATAATTTTATTTGTGAAGGTTGCAGTGTGTTTGTTTCAATATTTGTTATAGCAAATAAATTGTTAAATTAACTAACAGTTAGGAGAAATAATACAAATGGTTGCAATAGGATTCTGATATTGGAATTTTCACATGGTATCAGAATGCAGTTGATCAGTTAGAGAGCTTAGAAACGAAGGAAATAAATTTTGCTGCTCAGCAAGGGTAGCAGACCGAAATTCCTAGGGGCAACACGGTATTTTTGCCAGGAGGCTGAGTTGTTTGAGAAAGTTTGTTTTTTTTGAGAGGGGCAAAAAAATTCGATCTTTCTTGATCGAGTGATTCTAGAGGTAGAGGGAGCAGCTCACTCATTTTGTTGGGCAAATCTCTAGCTGGACGCAGATGGTTTTGTAGCAGTACAGTAAAGCAGAACCAATGTCAGGGTGGAAGAGAGAAGAGCACACATAGATGGAAAATTTCCTCGGGGAACTTCTAGTCTCAAGAAGTTCGTTTTTTCTTGCAGATCGGTAGTAGCTGTGAGCAGATCTTCTCACTCCAGAAGGGAGTGCAAGTAGCAGAGCAACAATTACGTAGAAGGAAAGAGGAATTTTTCGACAGTTCGTTGAGATGGCCACTGTTGGGCTCATGATCAGGATAGGTTGGATGGAGCTTCCAACTACGTCATCTAGAAGGCAAGGATGTCCTTGCTTCTATATGAATATGGCCTGAAAGTCTACAATGATGCTATAGTGGCTATTTTTTAGGATGCAGATCAGCAGAAAGAATACAAGAAAGGTGTGGCGCGGGTGAAGCAATTGATCTTGGATGGAGTTCGGGATCATATAGTATCACATATAACTGGCAAAGATACTGCCAAACAGATGTGCGATAGACCCCTACCTTACTAGAATTTAGGAGATCCGGGACCAGTTGTCAGCTGTTGGGGCAGTGCCTCAACCCACTAGCTACTGCGATTGGCACTCAATAACGTCTCAGAGGTTTGGCAAGTTTTTGTCCAAAGCATATTGGATAGAGATAGGCTACCAGACTGGGATAGAATGTGTGTCTATTTGCAGCAGTAGGAGTTGAGACAAGCTCTTTTAATGAGCTCCATTAGTGGCAGCAACAGTAGTGGATCGAAGACGGTGAAGGAGGAGGACAATGTGGCCCTCACATCAAAGGGTCCCAGTCAGGGATAGGGGGAGCAGAGAAAGAAGGACTTGTCAAAGATCAAGTTCTTCAGGTGTGGTGAGCTCGGTCACTATAGTACCCAATGTCCTCTCAGGGAGAAGGACAAGGAGGAGAAGGAGGACCAGTAGGCAACTTCAATAGAGATCGATAGGCTTTCCTCGAGGCTGAAGGAAGACTTCGCTATGTTTGTCAATATACCTCTAGGAGTGAGGTGGGGTGACTTGGTGTTGTAGCCCTAGAGCGCTACATATGGCAAGGATCCTTGAGGAGTCCACCTCATGGATCATTACATGGCTACGGGGGCCCACAGTATTTAGTAGCAGGATCGATCAGTGGCAGTTGATACAGTCAAGATCGAGTGACAGTCACAGAGACTAGTAACAATTAGATGTTGGGGATTGCAGTGCAGAGTAGGTAGCGGTGCAGTTAGCATAACACAGAGATAGCAGTAGCACAAATTCTTCTGTGACAGTGCAGATGCTAGTAGTAGTCAGAGACTCGGGAGACAGATGCATCATACTGATCACAGTTGATTCGATATTTTGGATGTTTTTCAGTTGGAGTAGCAACATATGAGAAGGAGTCGCAATGCAGAAGCAGTGTTGTTGGTAGTAGTATGGTGGCGTCAACAGCAACATAAATGCAATGTATATCAGAGTTGCGCAATGGTTGGTGGGCAGTATGGCCAGACATCAGTAGCGTGATAGGAGATGATGCAAAGATAGGGTGTTGTGGCAGGGAATGCAACACTAGAACACATTTCTCGCGAAGTGGGAGTGTTATTTTTTGTTGCATTGGATGTGTTCTAGCCACAAAATTTGGTGGAGAGGCTAGAATACATGAGATCTCTAAAACCCATAAATCGTTTATGGAAATTCCGCCTAGAAAGAACTTAATTAGATTATTAAACTTTTTTTTAAATATTTCCTAACTCTAAACTTAGGATATATGGTTAATTAATCAATATTAATTAAGTAAAGGTGAGAATCATCTAGTAACTCACACTGTTCAATCCAGAGATGATCCTAGCCATTGATTAAGTTTTAATCTTGGTTGTTGGTGCCCCAACAGAGGATTATAAGAGAAGGCTGATGTGGTGATGGAAAATACACTTGAGCAATTCGATTTCTTGGTAGATCGATTTTCAGAGTAGCAACAGTCAGTTGCTAGAGAGAGCTAGAGATTGAAGTAGTGTGTGAGGGGTAGAGACAGTGAGGCTGGAGGAAGTATTCCAGATCAAGTGAGTACATTTGCAGAGAGGCAGAAGAGCCACAGAGAAGCTGACGCAGGGGATGCGCAGTAGCTTCTAGAGGCAAGTTCAATTTGCTGAGAGGGAAAGACATCTTCAGTTCTAAAGGATGGGTCGGAGAAGCATTTTCCCAACCAGCAGAAGGTATAACGACTAATCAGAGACTAGTTAGAGGCTTGACATCAAGTAGTCTGCGCAAAGGTAGACGCAGAGGGTCAGAGTGCCGAGTTTCTAAAGGCAAGTTGTGTTGGGGTTTGCCTGTGGGGTGAGGAAATTCCTCTCTAGATCTTTGCTAGTATTTTTTCTCTGTAGGATTGCTAGATTTCGACATCCAGTTGTACTAAGAATTTCTCACTGGCGCATAATAAAATAAAACATTCATATGTTGCATCGATTTTCTCACATTGGGTTTTTTTGGGCACTCTTGTCCAAAAATATTTGTGCTATATTTTGTGTGTGTGCTAGCATTTCTCAGCTTCTAGCGTTTTTTTTTTTTTTTTTTTTTTTTTTTTTTTTTTTTTTTTTTTTTTTTTCTACTACGCATAATTTTGTTTGTGAAGATTGCAATGTGTTTGTTTCTATATTTACTATAGCAAATAAATTGTTAAATTAATTAACAATTAGGATAAATAATACTAGTGGCTACAATAGGATTCCGATATTGGAATTTTCACATAAAAAACCATAGAAGCATGAAGAACATGCTTCTGCCTAGAAGACCACCAATAAGAACCATGAAACCCATGCTTTAAAATAATAACTTTTCTTTTTTTTTGTTTGTTTGTTGCATAAGATATACATATTGAAATAAGTACAATAACAATTATGAAGACCGAAACTAGTTACATTTCCAACACTCCCTCTTAACTAGGGAGGTATTCATAATTGTACAACAAATACAACATCATTCTCAAGCTGAAGAGTTCTCATAATAAAAGTCAGATTGATAAGCCAACTGTAAGCATCATCATTATAACTAACATTCTCTTTGAGGCCTAACTAGACAAGCCCAAATTCATTAGAGAGGATTATGTTGGGAGGCTTTACGTGAGATACCACACTACTTGTAAGGCACGTACCCCCTCCGGATGTTCACTAGGTATGTCCTTTTAGGACTATTCTTATCTTGGATTTTAAACCCTGAATCCTCAAAGAATATCGGTCCTCTTCGACCACTCTTATCTTGGATACCTGTCTTATCCTCAAAGAGTGTCGGTAGCTTTCCTTTCTTGGATTAGCCATACTCAAGGAAACCATAGATACTTATCCTATCCTCCACCATCTTTTTTGCAAGGCCTTGACTTAGACTTACGGTTATTAGTCCTGGTCAAGTGTGTTACCCATCATTTGTGGGTGGTATCATAGGAGAAATTTTTCTCCTAGATGGTCCTCAACCGATAGCCAACAACCCCTTGCAGCCACCAGATAACTCGATGTGCCACTATCTCCGCCACATGAGGCAGTCATGTGGTGCCTCGCCCATTTGTTATGATTGTATGTTTGAAGGTGGGCTTTTTGACCCTAAAGGAATGAGTTTTCATTGGTATAGTTGAGCAATTTTGTTTACTTATCATGGACACTTTTGGGCATGGATTGGTGGGGGGATTCGGCGGAAAGATTGTTCTAGGTCTATACCCTTGTCTCCTTTGCTCAATTTGATGGTGGGTAACATCTGGCTCCAGCTGGGACATGAGCTCTCAGTAGAGTGCACGAACGTACTCAAATGAGGAGGTCATGAGAACACCAGGAATCTCTTGGGACCACATACATGTTACCTGCATGTGGAGATACCAACCACATGGGGCGGCATGTTTTTGTGGTGTCTTATGATCACCCATGCTTATATTACGACATAAAGCCAACAAGAAATAAAATTTAATCTAAATGCAATTTAATCTCACTACAACTAATCTAGCATGATACTGTCATATGATGTTAGTTCTAATGCGAATAATCAGTATGCAATGCATCCTCTTCTAGCATGCATATTACATTGTACAAGTACTAAGTGTAAGCATAGAGTCAATGCAACCAGGACATCACTAGATCAATATAAAAATAGTTTGCCCAATGATTACTTATGCAACAAATCCAAAAGAAAGGATAGGAACAATCATATGGAGGGTCACTAGGGCAAGAGGTGGGAAACTAGATGTCCACACATGGAGGATCATGGAAGAAGAGGGGACAAAGGGATGTAATCTACTCCACGAGATCCTCTCTTCTAACCAAAAGATCGAGATGTCAACAATCAGGCTCATAAACCTTTGATGGATGGAAACTTCAGGCATATCACCTCCATCATGGTGCTTATCATTTGTCATGCTTCATGGCCACCATATGCTTATGATTAGTAGCAAAGGGGGACTGATGAGATGGAGAGACACAACAAGCAGGTGGCCCATGATGATCACATTTAGGAGAAATGGAGGATTCATCATTATTAGTGATAATGTAAGAATGGTTGAGGAAAGGGTCCACATGGGACTCAACTACAACCTTAGAATTGTGAGGAAGGACAAGGGTCCTTTCGATATCATCGTCATTGGTGTCATAGATAGTGTCCCCATCCAAAAGCAAGGATAGGAACAATCATATGGAGGGTCACCAATGCGGGAGGTGGAAAAATAGAATGCCCACACATGGAGGATCACGGAAGAAGAGGGGACAAAGGGATGTAATCTACTCCATGAGATCCTCTCTTCTAACCAAAAGTTCGAGATGTCAACAATTAGACTCATAAACCTTTGATGGGTGGCAATTTCAGGTATATCACCTCCATCATGGTCCTTATCATTTATATCTTGCTTCATGGCCGCCATAGGGTTATGATTAGTAGGAAAGGGGAACTGATGAGATGGAGAGACACAACAAGAAGGTGGTCCACGATGATCACATTTAGGAGAGATGGAGGATTCCTCATTATTAGTGATAACATAAGAAGGGTTGAGGAAAGGGTCCACTTGGGACTCAACTACAACCCAGTAATTGTGAAGAAAGACAAGGGTCCTCATCTAAAAGCAAGGATAGGAACAATCATATGGAGGGTCACCAAGGCGGGAGGTGGGAAAATAGAATACCTGCACATGGAGGATCATGTAGAAGAGGGGACAAAGGGATGTAATCTACTCCACAAGATCCTCTCTTCTAACCAAAAGAATTTAGATGTCAACAATCAGGCAAATAAACCTTTGATGGATGGCAACTTCAGGCATATCACCTCCGTCATGGTCCTTATCATTTATATCATGCTTCATGGCCACCATAGGGTTATGATTAGTAGGAAAGGGGGACTGATGAGATGAAGAGACACAACAAGCTAGTGGCCCACGATGTTCACATTTAGGAGAGATGGAGGATTCCTCATTATTAGTGATAATGTAAGAAGGGTTGAGGAAAGGGTCCACTTGGGACTTAAGTACAACCCCATATTTGTGAGGAAAGACAAGGGTCCTATCGATATCATTGTCATCAGTGTCATAGATAGGGTCTTCGTCAAAATGATTTCCACAAACCTCCCATTTTCCTTCTTTACTATGTAAGTAATTGTTGATTTCAATGTTTGAAGGGGCTATGGGATCACCTTCTACAAGGTCTTCAAAGGGTGGATCATTAGAGATAGTATCCTTGGAAAAGGTAGGGTTAACCTTAACTTCACCCGCTATAGACTCATCCTCCCTATCACATGTGCTTTTAGAATTATCATTATGCCTATTTTTGTCATGTGGACCATGGGAGGACCCTCTTTCCTGCCCATCATCTATATTCCCAAGGTCATGATGATGCTTAATGAAGGCTTCCTCTTGAATGTTTAATGTGGGGCATACTTGAAAATGTCTAAGAAAACCTTCAAAGAACTCATCAATAGATGAGATGCTCTTAGGTTCGTGACTATGCAACCATGAGTTATAATCATGGAGAGAGCTCATGAGCAATATTATAAGGATATCCTTGTTGGAAATACTAAGAGGCCAGAACACAATATGAACAACAAGAATAAAAGCTATTATTAATATATTCTTTGCAGTAAAATAAATACATTATAGAAGTGGTTGCAATCAGTTGCCAAGCACCAACTTGGACTTTTGTGAGGCTTCAACCTTCAGAGCTCCAACTTCGTTTTGCAAGGCAACAATCTTGGACTTAGCAGCACCAACCCCCAAGGAATTCAATCCTTTCCAGTTCCTGAGACACCAGTCCCAAAGACACCTATCCATCCTACTTCTGAGGCATCAACCCCAAGGACTCAAATCCTTCTTATTTCTGAGGCACCAACCCCAAGGACTCCAATCCTTCTTGCTTTTGAGGCACCAGCCCCAAGCGTTCCGACCCAATCTTGTCAAGGCTCGTTAGATAGTAATGTTTTGCTCTCAAAACTCTTCATCACTGAGTTCTGTCTATTTACAGCTTCATTGTAGTCTCCATGCTACAACATCAATGACAACTAGTCTTCTCATGAAGGAGTATTTACAACTCTTCATACTCACACAGAGTCTCCAATAGCCTTCATGTCTCCACACAGCTTTAGTGAGTCCACTATTAGCTGCACTAAGCTCTGCATAAGAACCAACTTTATGTTCAAGCATATGTTTTTATTGTCACAGTGAATACTTCAACATGATTGTTTCTGCTGGAGCCTCTCGCTGCCTCTATTTCCTCCAACTGTATCAGCGACGTACAACCACGCTCTGTTCTCCGTTTTTCCTGTTTTATATATTCCTCATGCCTCTGTCTATCGGTTTCCTCTTTTCGCTAGCTCTTTGGATTCCTCCTCAGTCTCTTTAGTTTCCTGTGCATCGCTTGATCCTTCGGCGTCCCTCCTTGGTCGCCGTGACTTCCTCTGTCTCTTCGTGCTCACCAACACTCCTGAGACACATTGATTGAACGGCGAGGACCGAATAATACACAGAGAACACATATTCCAAGTTAGAACTGTAACACGCTCCTTTTTCAATCATCATAGATATGCATAGGACTTTACAATTTAACGGAGATGCCACGTCCCAATCGCAATTGCAATCGCCATGATTCAGCCTACTGAACTATCGTTCAGGGCCTCCTAAACTATCGGGTGCATTTTATATGCATCTTTGGCCTTAAGAGTCAAGACCCCGCGCAATACAAAAAAGTTGAATACACAGAGTTATATGAAAAAACACAAGCGAAGCGCTAAAGGCGGACTTCAAAAGTATTACTCCCGCATCTATAATTGCTTCAGGTCCACCTTGTAATCGCAATCGACAGTCGCCAATGGCCGATGGTCGATGGACGCAATATATATCAACTGTGTTACAATCGGACCATCGGGTCCACGACATATATCGCAAACAACACTTTCGAAACGGCAAGGCCTTAAGCTCTTGCGATATGGCCGATGCGACATATTATGGGTTGTTTTTAATGCCATCGTCAGGTCCATACATATATATCGCAATCGGTGATTCAGGGGTGACAACCCTTTATACATTGTGATATGAGATTCTCGATGGGTGAACGCGATGTTATATAGGGTTGTTGCTATAACCCGTTCGGGTCCGTGTATATACTGCTCCGCTCTTTGACTTAACCCGTAACTTGATTTCTGCCAATATTATGTTATATCACATTGTAATGGTCCGTGGGTCCACATATCTATATATATATATATATATATCGCTGCTGGGGGTTTTGGGTGATGGCACATAGCTGAACCGCTTTCACTGTGTCGATATATATATACTTATATAGACTGATAAAATACTATATATATATATATAGTATTATAATATATATATCATGAGTTTTAAAACTCCGATCCGACTCCGACTCGGCCGAGCAATGACTCCGACTCCGACGTCCGACCGGCTCCGAGCCAATGACTCCGACTCCGACTCCGAAACGTAATGACTCGGCCGGCTCGTTTTCAATTGACATCGAATCGTTGTAAAAAAATAATTAATAATTAGTTTTTTTTATAAAAAAAACAAATTTGAGATTTTTAAACATAATTTTTAAAGATTTTCATTCATGTTTTTCCAGAAAGATCCAAACACACAACTTAAATATGATGGAAGACAACATATGATCAAAGTAGCTCCATGAACCAAATCCATTATAATCAAAATGGTACCCAGATGGCCAAATACGATATCACACGTGTGCATTACGCATGATAACAAAGACTCAAAACAATAAAAGCTAACCAAGGAGGCTAGAAATGGCCTGTACAAGACTACAACAAAAAATTTACGTACTGCATAGAGCTAGTAGCACTGCTAGAGGAGCCAAGATTCATGTCGATCAATTCCTGGTCATCATCATCATCAGA
>APFE030985375.1:0-18617 GCA_000404065.3 Pinus taeda
CTTCTTAATCGAGAAACGACATTAACTTTAACCCACCACTTTTTAAGTCAATGATAATTAGATGAAACCAGTCATTCCCAAAAAAATTGTTCATTGAACAGTAAAATGAGAACTATAAGTGTTTAAGGGACTAATAAAAGTTTAAAACTAAATAAACACAAAATTTTAATCTTTAAATATGCTTCAAATTATTGGCAAAGGTATCAGATCTAAACGTTAAAGAAATTTCATGTACTTGCAATTTCATGTACTTGCATGATGCTATTTGTGCATGGAGAAGATATTCCTAAATGTATTAATTATCATTAAATAGTAGGATATTATGTATGTGAAGAGATATGTTCTGGATTCATGAGACTGTAGCTTTCATTTCCAACTGTGGAGAAGAGAGTGAGAATTTAATATTTGAACTTAAGTCATGAATCTTAAATTAACTTGCATATTTCCACCTCCACCTCCATCTCCTCCTCCTCCACCAAATCCACCTACTCCTCCTCTCCCCCACCTCCACCTCCACCACCTTCTCCTCCTCCTCCTGCTCCAACACCTCCATATCCCACACCGCCTTATACACTACCAAATCCTCCTTGACCACCTCCTCCTCCTACTTCTTTCTCCTCATCCATCTATAGCTCTTCATCCACCACCTCCTCTTCCCCCACCTCCACCCTCACCTCTGCCTCCACTTGATCCACTGACTCCAGCTCCTCCACCACCAACTTGACAACCACCTCATCCTTTTCCTCCATCTCCTCTACCTACACCTAAACCTCCACCTCCACCTCCTCTGCCTCATCCTCCACATCTACCTCCACATCCACCACCGGCTCCACCACTTCCACCTTCACCTCCTCCACCACCACCTCCTCTTCCTCCTCCACTTCCTCCTCCTACTCAACCTCCACCTCCACCTCCACCTACTCCTCCTTGCCCTCCACCTCCTCCTCCTCCTCCTCCTCCTCCTCCACCACCTTCACATCAACTTCCTCCACCTCCACCTATATCTCCACCACCTCATACTACACCTCCATCTCCACCACCTCAACCTCCACTCCCACATCCACCTCCTCCTCCACCTCTACTTCCTCCTCCCGCATTTCCACATCCAACTCCTCCTCCAACACCTCCACCTCTAGCTCAACCTCCTCCACCACCTCTTTCTCCTCCTCCACCACCACCTCCTCCTCCTCCTCCACCTTGTCCACGTCCACCTCCTCTACTTCCACCTCAACCTCAACCTTCAACTCCTCGACCTCTTCTTCAACCTACACCTCCACCTCCACCCCCTCCGCATCCCCCTCCCCCTTCTCCTTCACCACCTCCACCTTCACCTTCACCTCTTCCTTCACCTCATCCTCACTTCCTTCCTATCCTCCACCTCATCCTCCTAGTCCTTCACCTACGCCTCCTCCACTTCCACCCTCTCTTCCTCGACCTCGTCCAACTTCACTTCCACCTCAACCTCCACCTCAAAGACCACCACCACATACTCCTCCTCCTACTCCTCCTCCTCAACCACCTCCTCATCCAACTCCACCTCCTCCATAACCTCCACCAATATCTCCTCCACCACCTCCACATCCACCGCCTCCTCCTCCTCCACATCGTCTTCCTCAAACTCCACCTTCACCACCACCTCCACGAGCTCCCCCAAAACCTTCTCCACCTCCACCCCATCCTTCTCCTCCTCCACATCCACAACCTCCTCCTCTGCCTCTACTTCCCCCTCCCCCATTTCCACCTCCACCTCCTCCTCCAACACTGCCACCTACAGCTCAATCTCCTCCACCACCTATGTCTCCTCCTCCGCCTCGTCCACCTCGACCTCCTCTACTTCGATCTCAACCTCCACCTTCAACTCCTTGACCTCTTCTTCTACCTAGACCTCCACCTCCACCGCTTCCCCATCCCCCTCCCCCTTCTCCTCCACCACCTCCACCTACACCTCCACCTCCACCACCTCCACTTCTACACCATCCACCCCCTCCTCCTCCAGCACCAACTTCACCTCCTCCTCCTCCACCACCTCCACCTTCACCTCTTCCTTCACCACATCCTCCACCTCCTTCCTATCCTCCAACTCATCCTCCTAGTCTTTACCTACCCCTCTTTGTCCATTTCCACCTTCTCTTCCTTGACCTCGTCCACCTTCACTTCCACCTCCATCTCCACCTCAAAGACCACCACCACATACTGCTCCTCCTCCTCCTCCTCAACCACATCCTCCTCCAACTCCACTTCCTCCATAACCTCCTCCTCCATCTCCACCAACATCTTTTCCACCACCTCCATATCCACCGCCTCCTCCTCCACCTCATCCTCCTCCTCCACATAATCTTCCTCAAACTCTACCTCCACCACCACCTCCATGAGCTCCCCCACAACCTCCTCCATCTCCACCCCATCCTCCTCCTCCTCCACCCGCACCCCCTACTCCAGGAGCTCCCCCACCACCTCCTCCACCTACAGCCCATCCTCCTCCTCCTCCACCTCCGCCACCTCCTCCTCCACCTCCTCCACCTCCTCCTACTCTGCCTCAGCCACCACCACCACTTCCTCCACCTTCACCTCGTGCTCTGCCACCTCCTCCTACTCTACCACCACCACTTCCACCTCCTCCGGCTATGCTGCACCTCCGCCTCCTCACCACAAAACCTTAAAAAAAAAACAAAATTGCATATCATTTCATTCTCTTTATTTATAATACTGCATATCATTTAATGATGTTTACATAAAATAATTATTGATTCATTCTTTAGAGTGATAATTCAGATATCAATATATACATGATAATATAACAAATAACATGTATACAAATTTGCAATATAAATTAATAATTATGAGAACAACAAATTAATTAAAAGAAAATTTAAAATTTATATAAAAGGTATTAAAAGCCGTTGACAAAAATCAGATAAACAAAAAACAAAATTACTATACACAAACTTTTGCAACATACAAACACAACACAACAAAACTTCATAAAAGCTCCACTGGTCATAAGCGTTATTATTGTCGTGTTCCATCGTACTTCATGGAGATTATTGTTATGTTATGGGTTCTATTTTCCTCACAGAAGCCCCTGTGGCTTGAGCTAACAGTTTTAAGTTTACAACATATGCAGCATTTCTCTGTGGATAGTACATATATAATATAATTTTTATTTTTTCAAGAACTTGTGCTATTGCATTTATATAATCATTTACTTTCTTGATAATCACTTCATTAACTCGAAATAAGAAATTAACCACATCATGAAATTTTAAAACACAAAAAAATCGAATACTTGCTAGGGCCGGAGACTACGAAAACCTGTATGGATTCATGAACCGATTTGATAGCTTCCATAGGATCTTCCTATACCGTAGACTTCATATCATCAATAATTGCTTCGGAGAAATGGAGTAATGCAGGAATGCAAACTCTTTATTAGAAAATCGATGCACACGATAACGTCCTCCGCAGATATGTTGTCTCTCGCATATTTATTCCTCTTGCAAGTGGTTGTCATGGATCACCATCTGTCGGACATGGTATTGCGCGAGTATAACCACTCGCCGCTTTTGTAGAAACCACAAATTCAATGTCAGAAGTGAACAGGCTCCCAAGATAAACAACAAAATTGTGGATCGAACGCACGACCTCATATATTCAGTCTGACCTTCTGCAACAAAGATACATAGAAGTCGTGGATCGAACACACATATTCAGTCTGACCTTCTGCAACAATGATACATAGAAGCCGTGGATCGAACACACGACGTTGATATATTAAGTCTTACGCTCTCCTAACGAAAACACACAGGCAACGACATTGTGGATCGAACACACGACCTTCTGGATACAGATGCAACAACATTGTGGATCGAACACACGACCTTCATATATTCTATCTGACTGGTTTTCTTTAATGGGCAGACATTAAACAATTGGGAGAGATTGCTATTTTGAAATCCTGACTGAACAATGAAGAAACGACTATGAATTCCGGATTAACTAAACGCTATGGTCGAAGAGATTGCATTGTGAAATCCGCTTTAAACAATGAGGAAACGGCTACCAACTCTTAACTAAATGTTAAGGTTGAATTAAATAAATATTAATTAAAACAACTCAAAAAAGCAAAACGGAAAAAAGCAAACCGTTACGTAAGAATATTAAATCCAATCTTGAAAATCACAAAAAAAACCAAGGCCACCCGCTCTTAAGTAAATGTTAAGGTTGAATTAAATAAATATTAATTACAACAACTCAAAAAAAGCAAACGGAAAAAAGCAAATCGTTAGAAAGCTCAATATTAAATCCAATCTTGAAAATCACAAAAACAAAACCAAAAATGTTGCGATGACGAAATCCGCTGGCAAGAAACGGCTCAAATTCCTTCATTAACTCTTATCTAAATGGTAGAGTTGTATTAAACCAATATTAGTTACAACAGCCTAAAAAAGCATAAACTTATCTAAATTTAGAGCGCTTAATATTAATAACATTCTTGAAAGTTACACGAACAAGAACAATAACTTTGAATTAAAAAAAACAAACAAACAAAAATAATTAACTTTTAACTTTGATTAAAAAACAAACCAAAAAAAATTAATTTTTAAATTTTAAAAAATGTAAAGTAAAAGATTAAAAGTTAAATTTAAAAAAAAAACTTAATTTCTTGTGAGGTAAAATATTGGAAATTTCAAAGTTAGCAAGACCGAATTGTTGATGGCAAAATTAAAGTTAAAATTTAAGTAAAAAATTGAAATCCAAAGTAAAACATAAAATATAGAACCCATTTCTATCTAAATTGTAGTTTGAAATTGATATATAGTAATCTTGTTATAATTAATAATTTAGAACATACCTTGAATGTGGAAGAACAATAAATTCAATCAACTCTACTTGACATATAACCCTATAAGCTTGTTGGGCATACAACCCTTTCTTCTCAATAACATTATGTACTTTTTGAATATGGATTGTAGACTTCAGTAAGAGTATTTAAATTTCTCTTTTTGACATCTTTATATTTTGGTGTATGTTGTGAATGGAGATACTTTGTTCTCTATCTTTAAGTTGAACATGACAACCAAAGTTATCAGTTTAAAGGGTTTAGTTGATACCAATTAGTTAAACTTCGAATAGAATATGTAATGGAACAACAATTTACATGACAATTAGTATACTTTCGTGTGCGATTTTGAAGGATAAAACAAAGGTGACTACTCCAGTATAACTAAAATGGCATCAGAAGCTTACAAAATCCAAAAAAAAATTGAAGGGAACATAAATTATCTTTCTACATCAAATTATATTCTTGTTTAAAAAATTACAATGTTTAAGATGGACCAACTAATCTGCAAAATTTGTTGTTCTCAAGCATTACTATGGGGTGTAAATCACCTATTTTTATGTATAAGCTAGAAATGATTACTTATCTTCAATTTATTCCTAGGCATGTCTATATTGAAACAATCCTTCCAATTATCGTTATCTTGCATAACCAAATCCTAATTCAAATTATCAGAGAAAGTCTATTATTACATGGTCTATTAACAAAATATAAAATGTTGTGTATGATATTTTTATGCATGATATTCTCTATACATATAGACTTAGATGTCTGCAATCATACCCTTATTTTCCAAAATCCAGTCTCTTAGACCTAATCGTATTCCAGCAACCCCACCAAATCAAATTAAACAAACTGCACACATCATATCTAGCATAAAACCCTAATCTATCCAGCCCTCTTGGGTGTGATCCTTTGGAGAGAGTCCTCTGTGGCTTGGTAGGTCTATCTACCAAGTCAAAAGATTAGTGTATGGTTACCTCAACTAGACTCTTCCTCAGCCTTAGAGATTGAGACGAGTGATAACGCCCCCCAAGGAACCTAGTAGAGACATTGGGCCTAGGTATTTTAAGAATATTTATTTATACATTTTTATTCCTAATCCTTGGTTTTTCCTTGTTCTTCTCTTGTAGAAGTTTTAGGCCTCAAGATGGCTCTTCCACTAGAAGATCTTGGCAAGGATAGGGGGTTGTGTTTGGGTTTTTCCACTCTTGTTGAACCATTCGAGTCTTACATATGCCTCTCATTTTTTGTTGTTTTTTTCCATGCCTAAACAAAGTGCTAATGTCTAGCGAGGAGCATAATACTACAAAGGGATAGGTTATTCTGGAGCTCAAATTCGACTTGAGAGTGCAACCAATCATTAGAGGGATAGAAACACTTAACCAATTCAAGGAGAGATCACTTAGGTGGAAATGGAACTTTCCGATGAGAGATATAATCCTAAAAACACCGAGGTGTTTGATGATATGGAAGGTTCGATTGTTGATGTTGGTCATACAAGTGGTGCGCTTGAAAAAACTTAATGGAAAATGGGGCCTCCTCCTGGTCGTGGGTGCACTCTTAGGAGTAAAAATCCAATCCCAGTAAAAGTTATTGATCCCCAGAAATATGCATGCATGCCTATCTGCCTATGTATCTTTAGTTTCCATTTATGTTTCATTGTCTTAGCTCTGTTTCCTATGGTCATATAGATAAATCTCATGTACTGTATTTGAGAGCCATAAAATATATATTTTCTTTTGATATTTTGAAATATTTAAGGTTACTTGTTTGGCCGGGTTTCCAAACAAAAAATTATTACATCTCCCAAAAATGAAGAAAAAAAATTCAGGAGGTAAAGGAGAGAATGCTCGAGGTATTGGAATGTAAAGAAAATAAACAAGCCTCCTGTATTAGATATGACAGTCATTAATCGTGTGAAATCTTAGAAAATGGAAAGAAGACTATTGAATACTTAAATGTTGGTTGTTCTCTTCAAATTAATCTCAATACCATGATATAAGGGCCAGTGAAATAAAGAGTTCATTTAAAATCAAATGAGAAGGGAGAAATGGGTACCATAAATCCCTGTCCTTGAAAATTGGGGTAAATGGAAATTAGTAGCTTCTCCATTGAAATAAAGCTATGCTAATCTCCATACCTATTTTTCTTATAAAATAATCGTGGGGCTACTATTAATAATGCAATATGAGTAGAAAACCATTTTCCATTCAAAATTTGAAACCCTTTAATTTACACCAAGGGCTAAATTTCACCGGTCAAATTTTCCACTAGGATTATTTTTTGTTGAAATATGCATAAAAAAATATTATTATAAATAATCACAATATAGCTTGTAATAAAGTTATAATTTTGTTAATTTTTTTTTTAATCTAGGAAATGTCATAGCTACTAAGTGTTACACATTTTGATGATTATCATGGATTGAATTTATTTGCATTTACATACATTTAATTTATATGGCTTCCATAGTTTGTTAATTTAATGTTAATATTTTATTTTAACTTAAATTAAAAATAAATTCCAAATTAGATATGCCTAAGATTGCGCTAATCGGAAGAATATAACTTTCACAGTTATAATTTAGTTAATTTCTATGTTTTAATTAATCTATGAAATGTGATAGGAATATTGGGGTAACCATTTTGATGGTTATCATGGATGGAATATGTTGGAATATTCATGGTAATATTGACATGTCAATGATAAGATTTCTGAACCCACAGAATATGTTGGAATATTCATGGTAATATTGACATATGAATGATAAGATTTATTTTCAAGTTAGATATACTCTATTAACTAAATTATCTCACATTAATTAATTTAATAAGATGGCATATCAACACATCATATTGGGCATGTGGTATTTCTAATCCATGGTAATGTAAGAAGAACTATTTCCAATTAAAGGATTCCCATAATAATAGTGGGGGTGAATCAATAAAAATATTTTTATATATTATATAACTCCAATAATAATAATAATAATAATAATAATAATAATAATATATTTTAGTTAGTTTTTACGAATTTTTTAATGCAATATGTATAATGGGGTTAGTGCTTTGATTCTTATCATAGAGTAATGGTTGTAGCAGTTTTCAATCCATTGAATTATATGGTCACAATAGTTATAATAAAACCAATAAATCTTTCTTTAGTCAATATATTCTATATACATTATATTCTAAGTCAATTGTTTAGGGTTTAGAGTTATGGTTTAGGAATTATTACACTTTAGTAAATGCTTTTAATAAACATTTAAATACAATTTACAAAACACTTTTTAAAATGTTATAAAATACTTAGGGTTTAGGGTTGACACTTTAGTGTTTAGGGTTAGGGGTTTGTGCTTTAGAGTTTAGGGTTTAGGATTTATAGCACTTTAGTAAATGTTTTTAGTAAACACTTAAATAAAAGTTACAAACTCTTTTTAAAATTGTTATAAAATGCTTAGGGTTTAGGGTTTAGAATTTAGCATTTAGGATTTAGGGTTTGGGGTTTAGGGTTTAGGGTTAAGTGTTTAGGGTTAATAAAACTTTATAAAATGCTTAGGGTTTAAGTTTTAGGATTTTTGGTTTAGGGTTTAGGGTTTAGGGTTTGGGGTTTATGGTTCATGGTTTCACATTTATAACACCTTAGTAATTGTTTTAATAAACACCTAAATAAAAGTTACAAAACACTTTTTAAAATGTTATAAAATGCTTAAGGTTTAGTGTTTATGATTTTGGGTTTAGGGTTTATAGTTTAGTGTTTGGGGTTTATGGTTAGGGGTTTAGGGTTTAGGGTTCAGGGTCTAGGGATGAGCCACCACACCTTAAATGGGTATCTGCTGCTACATAGTACACATAATGCGTTCATCCCATGGAGCCTCAAGGAGTTATGAAGAAAAATAAATATAAGTGAAATTTTATGAAAAGGGTGGAAAAACAAAGGTTGGGTTATCTCATGTACCACGATTTTGTCCCTCCTACACTCACATACCGAGGTGTGGTCCTCCCTTATTATAGATAGTGATAAAATTCTTAGGTTTTATGGTTTAGGGATTATGGCTGGGGTTTAGGGTTTAAGATTTAGGGTTTATAACATTTTAGTAAATTCTTTTAATAAGCACTTAAATAAAAGTTACAAATAGTTTTTAAAATGTTATAAAATTCTTAGGCTTTAGTGTTTAGGGTTTAGGGTTTATAACAATTTAGTAAATGTTTTTAATATACACTTAAATAAAAGTTACAAAAAAATCTTTAAAATGTTATAAATTAATTAGGGTTTAGGTATCAAGGATTAGGGTTTAAAGTTTATAACACTTTAGTAAATTCTTTTAATAAACACGTAAAAAATTTAGAAAGCACTTTTTAAAATGTTATGAAATGCTTAGGGTTTAGATTTTAGGGTACAAGGTATAACGTTTAGGGTTTATTACACTTTAGTAAATTATTTTAATAAACACTTAAATGAAAGTTACAAAACACTTTTTGAAATGTTATGAAAGGCTTAAGGTTCAGCGTTTTAGGTTTAGGTTTTTCAGTTTAGGGTTTATAGTTTAGGGTTTAGTCTTTATGGTTTAGGGTTTATAACACCTTATTAAATTAATTTGATAAAAACTTAAGTAAAAGTTACACAACTCTTTTTAGAATTCTATAAAATCCTTATGGTTTAGGGTTTATAACACTTTAGTAAATTCTTATAATAAAGACTTAAATAAAAGTTAAAAAACACTTTTTAAAATGTTATAAAATGCTTAAGGTTTAGGGTTTAATGTTCACGGTTTGGGGTTTACGATTTAAGGTTTAGGGTTTAGGGTTTAGGGTTTAGGGTTTAGGGTTTAAGGATTAGGGTTTATGATTTAGGGTTTATGGTTTAGGTTTTATAGGTTAGGTTTTAGGGTTTATAATACTTTATTAAATTATTTTAATAATCACTTAAATAAAAGTTTCAAATACTTTTTAAAATGTTATAATATAATTATGGTTTAGGGTTTAGGGTTTGGGATTTAGGGTTTAGGGTTTTGGATTTAGGGTGTAACATTTGGGGTTTTTGTTTAGGTTTAGTGTTTTGTGTTTATGGTCTACATCATTTTATTAAGTGATTTTAATAAACACTTGAATAAAGCTTAGAAAACAATTTTTAAAATGTTATAAAATGGTTAGGGTCTAGGGTTTACGGTTTAGTGTTTGGGATTTAGGGTTTAAATTTTGGGGTTTAGGGTTTATGTTTTTGTGTTTAGTGTTTAGGTTTTTGTTTTTATGGTTTAGGGTCTATAACACTTTCATAAATTCTTTTAATAAGCACTTAATAAAAGTTACCAAATTCTTCCTAAACTATTTGATTTTTCTCGAATACCAAATTTGGACCAACATCTCTTGCTTGTGACTTGTGGTGTCTTGTCCATTCTTGTTCTTCCATTTGTAGGTTCTTCTCCTATATTTCATGCTAGTCACACCAATATAAGGTCCCTATTGTCACCTCTAGTTAGTTTCTTGCAAGTCTTTTATCATTCTATTGCCTGCATATGCTCTATAATCTCTACACACTTGTACATTACACAATGTTGGTTTCCACATCTATCCATGGTAATATCTTGATTCAAGTTCACTTTCACATTCAATCATATTCAAACCGGTCTTTGATGTCTAGGTTCACCCAAACTTGAACCAATGTGAAGGTATCCAATCTTGAAAGAGAAAGGAAGGGGACAATAAAGGAAAAAAATATGACACCAAATCTAGATTCCTTATATCCAATACCTAAATAACTCCTCCATCATGATCTTGGTGTATGAAATTTGGAATGAATATTGCAAACATTTAAGGGTGTACTCTAATAGATGTTTAGGCCTACTTATCAAAATATTTCATTGTAACATTTAGCCTAAATGGAGTAGGTGTTAAATGTATTTATGCATTCAAAAATGCATTTTAAACAAGAGGAAACCATAATCTCACCCAAAAGTTTATTATTGAATTTTAGTAAAATAGTCCACAATTCTTATTCTTTGGTAGATTTAAGTACCTATCTTTCGTGAGATGGGCGTAAATCCACTTGTCAATTATATTACCAGCACACTAATTAATCATAATTTGTAGGAAGTGACATCATGATAGGTGCCTCCACCATTTTTTATTTATCGAATTTTCCTTCATGTGTTATCTTAGGTTGTGCAAACAATCTACCAACACCTTATGTGTCCCTAAGACATTAAGAAAGGGAGGTGAATTGAAATTGTTCTATCAAATCCATGAATATTTGAATTATTATTTTTGAATTCCAATTTGGGAGTAGAGTGTAAGAAGATATATCAAATAATCATGAACACTCTCCAACAACTAGTATACGATGAAATATTTTAATAGTTATACAAATATGACTTGTTTTGGGTATTCAAAGGAAGTTAAAGAGTAACAATTCTTTTTCCTGAAATTTAGGAAGAATGAATTGTCATTCATGGAATTTTATACATCAAATGTTGCAATCAAACAATTTGTTTGTAATAGGGGTATTCTTGGAAGCTAGATTTACTTTTACAATAAAAACAATACCTTCACCAAGTCAAATTTACATTCTTTATGGAAATTGTTTGACCAATAGGAAACTAAAGATCTTCAATTCCATAGATGATGAGCTGATCACAATTTTTCTCGAAAATGAGTGTCTAGAAATTCTTATATGTAGCATCAAGTTGAAGTTCTTGTTGTTCTCAATCCAATGACATTCGTTTTAGCTCAATCTCACACCATATGCTCAAGTTATCATGTGCTCATTGTTTGGCCCAAGAATTAAAATTCCAGTAGGTCCGTTGACTAGTTAGTTGACTAGGTTGATCATATAGTAAGTCAACATAGTGACTATGTAAGGTATGAGCTAATGACAACTTGCAATGTGTCATCCCCTAGTTTGTTTAATTTTGGGACATTTGATTGGTTTGTGCTAGTTTTATGTGGACCAATAATTAGGTGTCGTGTGGCCCAGTCATGGGCTACCACATGGAACCCTAGGGTCAATTAAAATTTTGGTATGGGTCTGAGTGAAGTCCGAGGGATTTGAACCCCCAACCTCCCACTCCATAATTGAGCACTTCACCAACATGCCACATGGTAGTTCTTAACATAGCATTGACCGAACTATTATAAAATGTTTAAGTTTAGAGCTTTACAATGGAAGGGTTAGGCTACAAGCCCCGACCCCTAGTCATATTTGGTGCCATATGCCTATCACACAATGGTGGAGAGGGGCACGAGACTTTTAGATCGACCCTGGTCATGATGCTAATCAGATGACCTAGACATTCATCAGAAGGTGTGTAGGTGGAGGAGCGCCCGGTAATAGCCCGAGGTCTTGGGTATATGCTCCACTAAGAGACCATTTTGAGTGCACTTGCAGAGGTGCTAAGGCATGGGGGCCAGAGCCATGTCCTATGGATCATGCACATGATCTCGACATCAACATTTAAGGGCCTAGTGGGAAGGGCAGGCGGTTAGCCTCACCTTGAGACTCGTGGCGCCCACATGACCACGTGCCCATGTTTTAAGGGCTAGTCTGATGGGGGTAGGTGTTAAGACTTAGCCCACAACCCTATAAGGACTATGTGACCACATTTTTCAAACTTAAGGGTTATTTATTTTTTCATTTATTTTTTAATTTGAAATATTTTCTTTTAATTTTCATTAAAAAAATAATTTTTTTCTCTAAGTTATATCTATATTTTTATTTTTATTAACTCCTAATATTTTTTAAATTCCTTCATAATAATTCATATTTTTGGTTTTTTCATTGTTATTTTCTTTTTTAAAATTAAAATTATTTTTTCTCTCTAACATTCATTTTAAATATAATAATATTTATTTTACTTACTATTGTGATTTAGTGGTTGCAATTCTACCATATTTACTAGCTTTTTTCAAGCTCTCTAACATTCATTTTAAATATAATAATATTTATTTTATTGACTATTGTCATTTAGTCATTTCGTCTCTACTATATTTAATAGCTTTCTTCAAGATATCCATTTATGTTCAATCCATAGAAATCTAAGTGAAAAGTTGAGAGATGCTAGCTCAAAAATCTTATTATTTAAGGCCCTAACATCGTGAAAGTACAATAGTACATGGTAATTTTGTAGACCTAATATAATAAGAAAAGAAAAGTATCTACTAGCATAGAGCCATCTTTAAGCACAAATCTAACATGATCCCATAGATCAAATTTCATGTGCAAACTTGTTTATAATGTTACGTTGTGTTTGTTTAGTGTTTAAATTGTATTTTTGAATTATATATATATATATATATTATATATATATTATATATATATATATATATATGAGAAAATAAACATTTTTATATATAGATCACATGGATGTCTAGACATTTTGTCAAGCAAATTAAAATAGGTTTTATTATTAAATATATTTTTTGACATATCAATTCTCATTAAAATATTTTATTGATAACACGCATTGAATATTTTTTTTATATACAATATTAGAATGTTTTATTTTAACAAATTTGTTTCTATATATAAATATATATGAAGTTCATATCCACATAAATTAGTTGAGATAGATCTTCAAATAGTTTATGTAAATATTTTGTTGAAATATTTTTGAAAAGTATAATAGGTAAAAATGTTACTCATATTTTTTTTTACTTCTATTCATCTATTTTTATGATAGGCTACATGCTTTTTCTAGTTATTACATATTTTCTTTATTTTTTTATTTTATTTTAGAAGGGGATCTACCAACTAAAAAACTTACAAATCCCCCTCATACAAGACTGTAGAATAAGCCTCTCTACTAAAATAGCCTCTAAGCTTAATGACAATATTACTTTAGATTATCAATAAAGAGAAGACTTGTCTAAATATATTGTGAGAAGAAACTAAAAGGCACTTAGACATTCCGAGAAATTGAAGTTTCAAATCTTCATTTCTATCCATTTACAAATCCATACCTTGACCAATTAAGCATAGTTGTGGAGAATCAAGGAGTTCTTAGACTTAGAGCTAGCTTCTAGGCTTAACTAAAACTCAGAAGAATGGCTTCATCTAAATATAAATACATAAATGCATACTTGTTACAACCCTAAAAAATGTGTTCAACCCACACACATCACTTATTGTAGTGGTTGGATATGAGTCTACTTAAAAGGTTTTTATAATTTTTTCGCTTTTTGCATTTTCTGAAGTTGGTGGATGATATTATAACAATTGGCCCGTAGGTTTTAGTTCTTTCTTCATGTTCTCATATTGTTATTTTTTGTTTTTTTTATAGCTTTATTATATTTTGAAACATAATATTTTTATTTTAATATTTAGTATTTTCATTTTTATAATTTAGTGACTTTCTTAATGAGTGTAATTATATTTTAAAATTCAATTTCGTAAAAGAAATTAAAAAAAAAAACTAAAATATATGTTTTAAATATTTAAAAAATTACAAAGTAAGAATTCATATTATTACTAAATTAATATTTTTTAATTTTAATTTACTTAACATAAAATATATTTATAAATATTTTTAATAATAAAATTAAAGTAGATTTTATTATTTCACTTAAAAGTAAACATCAATATATTTAATAATAAAATTAAAATAAATTTTATTATTTCATTTAAAAAATAACAATACCAAATCTCTATTTTAATGGAGGTAAAGATATTGAAATCTCATACACAAACATTATCACTAAAAACGAATTCATCGAGATTGAGATGTATTAAATATAAATTCACAAAACAAAATACTTAATGTGCCCAACCATTGCATATATTGCATTCTTTATTTATTTTCTATTTAGACAAAATATATATTAAAAAAGAAATACATCACGGTAATTGACTTACCAAAGCTTTGCATAAAATACTTTCTTTATTTAAGTTTTTATATGGTTTCTTGATTATCTTTGAAATTGAAAGTAACATCCATTCATGGTCGTCAAACTCTATAACCACAAAATTTCTTGATCCAAACTATGGTATCACAAACAACTCATCTCTACACGGGAAAATGAAATTGTAAAATAATTTTACTTCGTACATGCAATCATTAAGATAAGTATTATATTGTATTATGGAACCGTTGACACGAATTTAAATGCACATGCGTAAATAGTGCGTGCCCTGTGTGACCGGTAATGAGAATAGTGGGCGGTTGGATAACATGTAACGTTCAAAGGAGAGTAATGATAGTAATGGGCGCGTGTAATTTGTTATAATCTCTGACATATTCCACTCCCATAGCTTTCATTATCCGCATATTCACACAAAAGCATATTCTCTGACAAAAGCATGAAAATAAACATGTTTACGTTGGTCAAGTTTCTTATATTTTGAGACGAGAAAGCAACTTATCGAAGCCACTTGCGTTTATATAATGATAACTCGGAGTCACTCTGCTAATGGCGTCGATTAAACATTGGAGTCGATGAAACCTTCAAAGAGCGTGGGCAGTACATATATCCGGTAAGGCTGGGAATATATGCATTGAAGGAAGTGGGAGAAGAGGAGAGGATTTAAGATAACCGTTGAAGGAAGCGGGAGAAGAGGAGAGGATTTACAATTTTGAAACTCATGGATATCAATGACCGTATGCATGGATGGCATCGAATTAAGCTTTGCTGCATCGAAATCGATTTATATATCATTCTTTTCTGTCAATTTGATCCCGTGTTCATTTCTGGGTAACGTGTTCATTTCTTTTCTGTCAAATTGATCCGTGTTCATTTCTTGGTAACGTGTTCATGTAATCCCGTTGCAGGAAGAGGATGTTGATGTTGATTTCTTGGATCCTCAAATCGAAGAGACTATTCGAACAGCCTCTGTTCATGTAGCGATATTCTCTCCAAATTATGCTCAATCAAATTGGTGTCTCAATGAACTCGTAGCTATGAGGTAACAGATGTTGAAATCGGGGTCAACAATAATTCCTGTCTTCTATGTCGATCTTCGGTGGACGCACGGTTGAGATCGAGTTTAAGCTCGACATCTTGGCGTGCTCTAAAGGAAAAGAACATTTGATTCTCAACCACGATACTACCCCAACACCATAGAAAAATGGAGGAATGTTCTTTCTGCTGTGGCGGACATAATCGGTTTCGAGCTTTCCCTATTATATAAGTTTGTACTTTGTTGGCTTGATAAGTATATCACAGATTACATATTTAGATGTTTCTCGTTAGTCGATTAACTGTGATATGGATATTGTTAAGGGGCTCTTCACCCGACGTTGGAGTGTGTAATACGTTTCATTTTCTTATAATACCTTGCATTCTCATTCAATATAACCCCAACAATGGCTCCATGAATTACCGTTATTCTTAATTTAACTCTCCTCTACCATGCAATTTAATTACAATTTTCACTTTTACGGCTTATTAGTTTTAATTTTATAAATTTCAAAAAACTAATTACAAGATTTGTAATATTAATAAGCTACATTTCAAATTATTGTTGTAATATATATACCAGGGATACCAAATCTTGTAATTTAGATATTTGCTTATTACAATTTTCACTTTAACTACTTATTAGATTTAGTTTTATAAATTTCAAAACTAATTACAAGATCTGTAATATTAATAAGCAACATTTCAGATTATTGTTGTAATATATACACCAGCGATATCAAATCTTGTAATTCAGATATTTGCCTATCCGGTATAGCTTAAATGTACTACTTATTAGATTTAGTTTTATAAATTTCAAAACTAATTACAAGATTTGTAATATTAATAAGTTACATTTCAGATTATTGTTGTAATATATACACGAGCAATATCAAATCTTGTAATTCAGATATTTGCCTCTGCGGTATAACTTAAATGTATAAATCTTCTTGCAGAAATAAGCTCACATAACTTCAACTAAATATCTCTTTAATACTCAAATCTTGTTGTACAGCGTGAGCCTATAAATATACATACGAGATTTGATACTTGAGGAGGACATATAATCTCTCATCGAGATGAAGATGAACCACCTGTAAGAGACATTCGATAATTCTTTTAGCATTTATGGATAATTTTGCTCCAACATTTAAAATGCTGAGCACCTGTTTCGAGGTTTTGTTTATAATTATTTTTCTCAAACGGAAAATAGCATTTATTTATACTTTTACGGGCCCATTATACTTTCTTCACACATTTCATATCAATACTAGTCTCGTCACCCATAGCTAGGCAATTAAATTTTCTTCCTAAATGTAAACACAAATAACAACACGCTGAATGGTTAGTATAATGGGTACATTGTCCTAATGCACCATTAGATTAGAGATACATCTTAACCATGAAGGTAGTGGTGATAAGTAGATTGTTTTTGAAATTTTGTGTTTCACCCACCCTAATCCATTTTGCTCCAATGAAGAGGAAGCTCTTTGAGATTACAGTTGAGACCATATAATTAATTATTTATATTGCATTTTTTTATGTAGATTTTGTTTTGGATTTACATTCAAGTAAATAATATGAAAATATGTAAGTATGATAAGTAGTATAAATAAAGAGAATGAAAGGATATGTAATTTTTTTTTTTTTACAAGGATGAGGAGGAGGAGATATCTACCCATAGTTATTGGATCTTGGCAATATGAAGCAATGAGTTAGTCTTTAGTTTTATTTATAGAGACCAATCCATTCTTATTTCGAGTTCTCCAATTTGCTTGGTTGTAATTTTGTGTTTCACCCACCGTAACTCTTTTTTCTCCAATGATGAGGAAGCTCTTTGCCATTACATTTGAGACCACATAATTAATTATTTATATTGCATTTTTTATGTAGGATTTTTGTTGAATTGACATTCAAGTAAATAATATGAAAATATGTAAGTATGATAAGTAGTATAAATAAAGAGAATGAAATGATATGTAATTTTTTATTTTTTTTTTCCGATGTTTTTCTTACAAGGATGAGGAGGAGGAGAGGATGAGGTGGAGGAAATCTAAAAATATGTAAGTATTTTAAATAAAGAGAATGAAATTATACTTAATTATTTTTTATTTTTATGTTTTTCTTAGGAAGATGAGGAGAAGGAGGAGGGGATGAGGTGGATGAGGAGGAAATAGGCAGAGATTCAGGAGGGTGAGGGGGAGAGGAGGCCTAGGGGGAGGAGGAGGAGGTAGATGTGAGGAGGAAGCTGAGGTGGAAGAGGCAGAAGAGGAGGCAGAGGAAGGGGAGGAGGAGGAGGGGGAGGCGGAGGAAGGGGAGGAGAGGGGGATGCGACATGATAGGGGGAAGAGGGTGAGTGGGAGGTGGAGGGGGAAGAGGGGGATGGAGAGGAGGGGGAAGAGTGGGAGGAAGCAAGAGGCGGAGGAAGAGTGAGGTTTGGGGAGGGGAGGAAGAGGCCATAGAGTCAGAGGAGAAGGATATGGAGGAGGAGGAGGGGGAAGAGGCTAAGGTTTGGTGGGGGAGGTAAAGGAGGAGGGGGAAGCAGTAGGAGAGGAGGGGGAAGAGGGAGACGGGGAGGAGGTGGAGGATGAGAACGCCATGAGGGAGGAGGCAAAGGGAGAAGAGGGGGTGTTAGGAGGGGGAGGCAATTGCGGATGGAGGCGAGGATGGGGTCGGGAAGGAGTTGGTGGCGGGCAAGGTGGGGTGGTGAGGAGGTGAGGGAGGTGGGGAGGTGAGATGGAGGGCGAGGAGGGTAGGCAGAAGGCAGAGCAGAGGAAGAGTAGGGAAGGGGGAGGAGGGGGAAGATGCAAAAGAGGCAGAGGGGAAGGATGGTAGGAGGAGGGGGAGGTAGAGGTGGTAGTGGAGGAGGGAGAGGGGGAGGAAATGGA